>JNBR01000358.1:0-21288 GCA_002081595.1 Achlya hypogyna | reverse complement strand
CCGGCTGCTCACACAGGCAGAGCAAGGCGCGCATCCTCGTGCCACAAGCGGTCGTGCTCATCGGCGTACTGGACGAGACGGGTACACTACCGGCTGGCAGTGTTTTCTTCCAGTCGCGAGACGCGCCACCCTTTGGCACCGCTGTGGCGGTCGGGCGTAACCCGTGCCTGCACCCCGGCGACATCCAGCGCTTTTTGCTCACCGATGTCCCAGACCTGCACCACCTGTTTGACGTGCTCGTCTTCTCGGCCCTCGGCGACCGCCCGGCGCCCGACATGCTTGCGGGGGGCGACCTCGACGGCGACATCTACTTTTGCATCTGGGACCAGAGTCTCGTACCCACGACGTACTACGCACCGATGGTGGCTCCGCCTGCCGCGAAACCGCCCCAAGCCACCAGCACCTCGATGGATGTACGTTGCGATCGTGGGGGCAGCTCAGTACGGGCTTGTAGGTTGTGGGCAAGTTCTTTCTCGACTACTTAATGAACGACAACCTGGGACAGATCGCCAACACGCACGTTGTGCTGTGTGACTTGAGCCCGAAAGGCGCCTGCGATCCCACCGCGTTGTTGTTTGCCCAGGCGCATGCTGTGGCCGTGGACTACGCAAAGTCGGGGGTGCCAGCGTCAGTGCCGCGGTACCGCGGTGTGTCCAATTACCCCGACTTCATGGAGAAAACGGACTGGGAGAGCTATGAATCGCCAAGGGTGCTCGGGCAGATCTACCGCCGATCGAAAAGCGCGCGGCTCAGCCAAATCGAGCGGCGGCTGCTTGTGGACGACGTCAACCCCGCCGTGCTCGTGCCAGGATACGAGGCATACTATGACGAAGCGCGCGACAACTTCATGGACTACTCGTGGGCACTGTACGACATTGCCCTGCGCTTTGAGGTCAAGACGGAGATCGAGCTTATTTCGGGTCACATTGGTGCCATGTCGCGCAAGTTGATGCACACTCACGGCAGCAGGTTCTCGGACGACGCCCTCGAGCGCATCCGGCTCGCCGTGCGCCGCGTGCAGAAGGAGTACACGGCTGTCTTTTGGTCCGAGTTTGACGAGGACACGGAGCCGACGGACGTCGAAGTGCTGCAGAAAGCAGCCGCATGGTACGTCGCCGCCTACACGTTTACGTGGTCGACGGGCGATGCGCCGTACCTAAGCTTTGCATGGCTGGCGCTCGAGCCCATGTGCCACCTCTTCCGGCAGGCGACGGCGCCTTAGCGGTCTTTCATTTTACACCACTCGTAGCTTATTGAAAGTAATCACAGTACGAATCGCACATTGACAGCAATAGCGCCATAATAGGATCGCAGGAAGAGATCGCTGCAGCTCGGCTTGGCTGCAAGCTGCCTTGGGTATTTGGGATCTGAGCCGATTCGTTGTGGACCAAGTCGCAGATAGTCCAGAGTGCTGGCCACTGCGATTGGTAAAATGTACAAGTCTACGCTTCAGCCCGGGTGGTCCTTCGCCATCATGCGAACAGAGATACAAGCACGCCTTTGGGAGATGGACAGATTCGAGCCGCAAGCGGTGGTGTTTGTGCAGCATTGCTTGCACTTGTGCCCGTCGACAGGGTTGCCAAACGGAGCGCGTACTCACAGTGCATGTGACTGGTGCAGTGGTGACGAACGCCACCCAAGACCCTGCGCGCACCATGTGCACTGCGCCTTGCCGATACACACCCACAGCTTTTATCGCTGGAGCTCATGACACCGGGCTTTCGATTCCGGAATGCCGCCACATCTTGGCTCCTGCGGCGTCGTTTTCACTGTAGCCCTCCGAGCTGCTGCAACTGTCCCCACGACGATGGGTGCCCAGTGTCCTGCGTGAACTCAGGTGAGCGATGGCGGCTGTCTCTCTCATAGAGGCGTATGCGCTCCGTGATCAAAAGCTGAGCGACGATTGATGAGCTGGCAGCGTGTCTTTGCCGCGCCATGCGGATCCGGATGTCATTGGCATATTGACCCACGATGGCCGCGGATGGATGGGACTGCTTCGGCGACAGCAGCGACGACGAGGCCGGCGTTGAGGAACAGACGTGGGCGCTGACGCCAGAGCGCGTCGGCCGTATCGCCACAGAGCTCCTTCGCTCAGTGCCCACGCGACGCAAGGCCCACGGGGTCGACGGCGACCTGCTGTTACCTCCCGCCGTGGCGCTCTTGGATGCGGAGTCGGCCGCCGCGCTGAAGCCGCGCCTTGAAGCCGCCGGGTACATCTTCCCAGACGCGTCATTGAGCGATGTGGTTGTCGATGTAGCCGCGCTCACCGCTGACATGTCGTACGAGGCCACGCAGGCGGCCTTGGCGGAGCTCCACGCGCGGCTGCTGCCCGGTGGCTTTCTCCTCACGCGCGTGCCCGAGGGCCTACCCGTCGAGTTCACCTCGGAGCTCTGGGCACGCCCACGGGTTTTGGGCGCGAACGGCTTTACCGACCCCGCCACGCGCATCGTTACAACGCCAGAAGTTGTAGCCGTCACAACACGCACCGCGTCTGTGAACCCGCTGCACTACCGCCTCGAGCCAGCGACGGCCGCAAGCCTCGACGCCGAGCGTGACTGGGTCGACCGCGTCACGCTTGGCCGTAGCCACAGCGAGCGCGCGCACGGTGTGCTCAGCGTCGAGTCGCACACACGGGCTGTCGCCGCACTACGAGCCTATGGTGTCGTGATCCTCCGCGGGCTTTTTGACCCCGCCATCGTCCGCGCCTACGGCGCCGCAGCACTCGAGGATTTTGCCGCCGTCGCCGACGTCCTCGCGCGCGACCACGACATGGACGTGTTCAACCCGGGCGAGAAGCCGCCGTCGCGCAACTTTGTCGAGTTTGCAACGCGCGAGGCCTTCCGATGCGACCTGCGCCACACACCGGCGCTCACGGCGTTGCGCCCGACGGAGCCTGCCGAGCATGAGCGCACGAGTGCCGGCATCAACCCGCGGCACCCAGTGGTGGTAGCCATCCTTCAAGACGTCGCACAGCCGGACGGCGGCGAGCTCAACGGCGGTAACTATGGCCTCTGGAACTTCTCCTTCGGCGGCCCCGGGTCGCGCCAGCGCCTCGTGCACGGGGAGATTGGCGCCATCGTGAGCACGCCGGGCTGCTTCGACCAGAAGATTCATGCTGATATCCCGCACCTGTTCAACACGCTGGACCTGCCCCCGCACTTGCTGCACGCATTCCTGCCAGCATGTGACAGCGGAGGCATGGACGCCGGCCAAACGGCCTTTGTGGTTGAGTCGCATCTGCTCGCGACGTGCGCGCGCATGACGGCCGAGGACGGCACCGGTGTTGCCGAGACGATCGAGAAGACCATTCGCCCGCATGTGGCGCCGGGCGACTTGGTGCTCTTCGACTGCCGTGTGCTGCACTTGGGCCTGTCCAACACGACGGCGCCACTGGGCTCTAAGGCCGGCGTACGGCGGCCGATCCTGTACGTCAACTGGCACCTCCCGTGGTTTGAGGACAAGAAGAACTGGGAACGCGTCTCCCTCTTTAATCCCACGACAAACTAACACGATTGACTCATTGCGAGTGCAGTGGAAGTTCTGATCTATATAGGCAGGAAGTCGGACGAGCACACGATAGAGAAACTCTGGACCCTGAGTTGTACGCGCATGTCGGAGAAGTCGAGTGAGTGTGCAATCGTATTAAAGTTATATGGTGTCTTACTTGTGACCGGCGAGACCAGCGGCGAGGAGGGCAGCGACGTCGTCCGAGACACCGGCCTTGCTCGAGCCACCCGAGCCACCCGAGGACTTGCCGTCCTTCTGCTTGTAGTCAAGCTTGCCTTGCTGCTTGCCGTCACGGCGCTTGGCCGTCTCCTCCTTGGCAGCGGCGAACGCAGCCTGGAACTTGGGCTCATCAAAGTTTTCCTTGGGGTGGCGCGAATCGTAGTGGATCTTAAGATCGGGCATGGACATGAACTCGCTCAGGCAAACCTCTATCCACAGCAACATGAGACCATTGCAGCCACAGCCAACTAAACGCACCGCACTTGACGCCGACCTTTTGGCACTTGCGGTTTTCAAGACCAGAGGCGCCGCCACCAGCAGCACCGGCGCGCTCCTTGGCGGCCTTGTGCTTCATGTTGATCTCCTTCGCCGTGTGCTTCTGTGCCTTAGCCTTGCCGCCCATGATGCTGCTGCGAAATTCGCTACTGCGCACCGGTCGGCCGCACTCTTATTTCAACGCCAGTCGATGGCCTCCGGTTGCACAGCCAATCAACACCGAGGGCAATGACAGGCTAATCCCACGCCCCTCAATGCTCTCCCAGGGGCAAAGCCGCGCGACGCTATTCCTGAGGAGTGACTGTATGATCCACGAGATGCACAACAGCACTGCGAAGACCCCTCGAGCTCGCGGTAGCGATATCCAGAGCTAGCGTGGCCACTGAGCATGTGAGAAGGCCGGGGTTTGCTGCAGGCTATACGTACCACAACTTGTCATCGAAAACTTGTGCGTGGTCATCTCGGACGAAAATGACAGCAGAAAGTCGTCCAGCGCAAGTCGCTGGTCCCAGCGTCAGGGTTACGTCAGCGCTCGTGCATACTTCGCGGTGACAGGACGGCTAAAGTGGCGTGTGTTTAGTTTAGTTGCGGCAGGGAATCCAGGGGATCGCGTGGCAGCGTGTTGTGCCAGCGCGAGTCGGACGTTGGCGCCGTACGGGACCTATGTGAGTAAGTGTTCCTGCACTCGAGTACGGCGCCAAGAGTTAAGACATCACCGGTGTTCCATCCTGGGAAACGTCCACGGTGATTCAAAAACGTAGCCAGTCACCTCGAGATGGTCATAGTTGAGTAAAATGTCGTTCAAAACTTGAGCGCTGAGGTCTAGAGCACAATGGCTTCTGTGCTGGACCTTGACATGCAATCTGCCTTCAACACAGGATCGTCGTCAGGAGTGTTTGTGAGCTTCACGAGTGAGAACTTATTTTCTATGGCCCAGGGCATCGACTGCGTTTGATAGAGACTCACTGTGAGCTCAAGAAGTTGCAGCCTCTCTCATATGTCGGACGACGTGTTATTCGTTTCCGGTGTGGATCTCGTCGATGTGCCGTAGTGCTGTGGGTATGAAGCGGCAGAACAGAAATGCTATGAGCGCCGTCGCCTGTCCGTGCTCAGCTGGGACGCCGAGTTTTACGAGCTTTCGAAGGAGTACCCGGGAATATCAAACAACAGGTATACACACAAATTATCGTTTTCGCCAACGTCGTGTCAAAACCTTAAGTAGCTTCTCAGTTGCATGAAGACCAGGGCCTCGAGAGCTCCATGGAACGTCCTTTGCATTCACAAGTAAATAGTAACTACGTAGTACGTATCAAGCACCGTCTTAGGACGTATCAAGCACCGTCTTATGAGCTCCTCTTTGAAACTTGTGCTTCTACCCACCACCGAGAAATAAACAGAGTCGCTTTCTCGGCTGCTAGAGTCGAAATACTGGGACATTTTGGGCACGTTTTGTCCCTTAACTTTGGACAATGGGCACCAGAGCATGCGGCTAAATGAAGTGTTGGCACCACTAGGCAGATCCAGCAGATGCCTGCGCGACTGAGATTCGAGATGTAGCAACTGCATCCGCTGGTGCTGAGTATTCAAAGGAGCCGTCCGACGAAGTCCAACTTGGACCTCTGGCGTCCCACAACTCGCCACTCTCGAAGAAGAGTGAATCTTGAGTGATTAGATTTAACTTCAACGCTACTACGATCTGCATGCGCAGGTACCTCTTGCGTCGATGCGTTGTGCAGGGCTTGTGCGAATCGAGCCTTCTGGCGCAGGTTTCAAAGGCACCTGCTCGGCCTTTACCACACCCAAGCGTGTAAAGGGCATCGCCATATGGTGTCATCCGCTTGGGTTCTCGACATTGCACCTTCCGCCATGGGCTTTGCCATGCGAATGCCAGGCGCTGCGTGTGCCTACCCGCGCGTGGCCCCCGACTGCTCGAACACAATCGCCCCACTGACAACGGGGTACGCTCTGCAACAGCTTGCGTACCTGATCACGGGCGCCGCCCTCGCGCTCGTCCTCGCGACGCAGCTTTTCGCGTTGCACGCCAAGCGGGACACAGGTCGACCAACTTCGTTATGGCCTAAAGAACTTACATCGCAGCGCAGGGCGGTCAACCCAATTTCACATTCTCCTGCTTCTCTTCAGCGCCTCCGTCCTTGTCGCACTGCGCTCCATCGACCCGCTTGGACTTAACGACATTGTTCCGTACGTGGTGGCCGTCGGCATGAGTGACGCCTGCACCGGCCTCATCGAAACTGCCCTGTAAGTTGCACCTCTATGAGCCTCTCTCTCACCGGCGACTAGCATCGTCATGCTCATGTTTTGGATTCGCGTCATGGAGGGTGATGTCCAAGAGTACTCGCCACGCGTGCTCTGGATCGGCGGTGTTTCCATCTCCGTGCTGTGGCTAACGTCCATTGCGTTTCCCATTTTGCAGTGGTATGCATGTTTTGGTCGAGGAGTCCAGTGATATCATGGCGCATTGTAGGTACTACTGGGACTCGGGCGACCACCTCATTGAGCGCATTAAGATTTCAGTGGCACTTCTTATCACTCTTGGCATGACCGTCACCGTGAGCATTTACGGCTGGAAGATCCACCGGCGCCTGGAAGATATCGAGGACGCCCTTAGCCTCGAAGGTGACGACTACGAGCTTGCGCTCAGCTCCAAGCAACGCGGATATTCTCTTTCGCCGACAATGCCCCTGCCATCACCAACGCCGGTGCGCACCCCTCACGGCGCCTGCTGCCTTCGCTCCAAGATGCTGGAGACGCTTGTCGGTCTGCACCTAGTGTCAGGCTTTGTCTTTGTCCTACAGGTTTCCATCAACTAGCATGGACAACTTGCTCACAACACCCGCGTAGATCTACGCTATCTTCCGAGTGGAGACCCAAAACCTTTCCATTGTTCAGTGCGTCACCGAAGGCTGCACAACAGCTCACATGAACATGCCCATCATGCCAGTGGCACAGGTGCGTGTACGCCTCTGCAGCTAGAGCTCACGTACGTGCACAGGTACTGGGCATTTGCACTGGTATTTGGATCTTTCGCCACGTTTGAGTTGTACCTTTAGTTGTCAGTAATTTATACGTCGTCTTATTTACTCGAACGAGCGGAGGTGGGCCCAGAGGGTGGGGAGGTGTACGATGTCACGGCCTCCGCACTCGTGCCCCTTAACATGCCGCAGCCACTGGCGCTCGACTGGAAACGGCAAGGAGCACACGTGGCAGTAGCAGCGCGGGGGCTCGGCGGCGCGAAATATATTGCGCGCCACAGCCTTCGCTTTGTCCTGGCGCCGAAAGAGGATGCGCTTGGCAGCCGTCGCCTTGCGGGTGGCTACACCCACGCTCGCGATTTGTCTTTGACCGAAAAGACGCACCGCCGGTAAGGTTACCGAGAATTGCTTGTCCCCGCAACTTCATCTTGAGCAACGCCATGTAAGTCTTGCTTTGCCCGCGCGAAGCTTCGGCTGTCCACCACGCGGCGAATTCGCTGAAGTCGATGCCGCCGCTGCCGTTGGTGTCCATGGCTACCCGTTCAGCTCATCGCATCTGCCGTGGCTTTTGGCTACCTTCAAAGCCGAGGCGCAGATCCTTCTCTGGCATTGGGATCCCCAAATTGGACGTTAATAGCCGCAACTCGTCGAAGTCGATGAGTCCTAATGTGAGATCCAAGTTCAAGTTGCTGTTCATAAACACTAACCAGAGCCGTCTGTGTCAAAGGCCGCAAAAGCCGCCTCCATGGCCTGGGTCGCCAAGTCGACTTTGCGCTTCGGGTGTTTCTTCTTTTCATGCTGCATGAGTTGGAGCTCCTTCTTGATCTCGGCCTTGCCCGTAGGCGACTGCAGCAGCGCCAGCGTCGCTGTGCGCTCCTGAGATGCACCGTGCACTTTGCAGCTGGCAGTTCATCACGCACCACTGTTTGGGCCGCTTCTATCGAGCATAGCTCACGGCGAAGTCGACTCGCTTCTTGATAAGTGGCTTGTTTGAATAAGCACCAACGCCGACACGCCCGGTGAATGCGCCGCAAATAGGACCCTCGTCGCACCTGCGTCGACGCTATGAGCTTGCGCGGACCGAGGACACGTACTCGATACATCGTGAAGTGCCGTATGAGCTGGGATATCTTTGTTGCAGCGGCGCGGCGGTGCTCGTGTCTCGCGCTCACGCGCCGATGGAGGCAGTGGCGCCTCCAAAACAACTGGATTGTCGACGCTGCGCGCTCCTTGCACGCTCGCCGGGCCATCGCGCCGGACTGAATGCTCCGCGCTGCTCGGTTGGCGGTGGCTACTCGCACCCGTGCTTGCCGCTGCGCAACTCGATGATCCCAGCAGTACTCGCTACGAAGCGTACATGGCGACGCACTCGGAAGCGCAAAAACGCCTGCAGCAGACGCAAACTCGAGCGAAGCCGCTGAAGGTGCCAGCACAGCGCCCGTCGCGCACAGACGCAGCGGTACATGCGACCGATCTAGTTCAAGGTTATGCCATGCGTCGCAGAGTCGAGGGACTATTGATGCTGACTCATGCGCAAGGGTAGAGTACGGGAAGAGCAACTCGGGGGCGCCCGTGGCCACATGCACTGGGATCGGAAGCGACTCGGCCGTCGTTAAGCTGACGGACGTCGTCGGGTGTTGCATCTGTGACCGACGATGTCTTCCGCGGTGGATTCTCGACCCGCACCTGCTCGGCTCGGTTGACAAACACTGTGGCATCGAGCGGACGGGCCAAAAGCGAGCGGACCTCGTCCTGCCAGATGGAACCCTGCATGCGCTGGACAAGGTGCGCTTCCAGCCGGGCCCGCATCTACAACACGTGGTCTCTTGCACTGCTGACCTCTTAAGCGGCCACCTCGAGAGACAGCAGCGGCGGGCGCCACCGCGTCTTGACTTCGCTCTCGCGGCACACGACGAGGGCGGGGGCTTTGGCGATGACTGTGACGTCCGCGGTAGTGGTGACGATGGGTAGCCACGCGCTTGTGTGGCAAACGCGCGGTGGGGGCTGTACCAGTGGTAGCGGAGGCGCCGTCTCGAGGGGCAGCAAGTATTTAGTGGCGACGTGCTGCTTGCCGTAGAGGAGCTCCACCGTGCTCTGGAGCGCCTCAAGTCGTTCGTCCCGCATGCTGTCGTGCCAACGCAGAAACAGGTCGGCGTCCGCAAAAGCCGCCGTGGCTTCAGCGTTCCAGCGCAGCACCACATTCTTGGGTACGAGTGGCTTGAGCGGCGGCGCGGCCTTGCGCTTGCGGGGCCTACGCACGGCCTGCTCAGGAATGGAGTGGAACTCAGAGTACTTTAGCGGAGGCGCGTAAACGGCCGTCGCGCGGTTCATGGAAACAGTTGCGATGCCGTTTCAAATGGACTTTCTTGTCCCCGGGTTACGTCCAGAGACACTCGTCATCTCCCCAATACACTCTATCGAGGGCTTGTTAGCTGCGTTGCCAAGCTGGTCGGTGGAGTCCACGCTACTCTACGAGAGGCCACTGATGTCAACCCAAGGTTGAGGACAACGCCGCCCATCAAAGTTTCATTGGTTACGTGGCGTCAGCTACGCTCCACACGAGGTAAGCGACGGCAAACCAGAAGACGCTCATGACAATCTCCCAGGGGGAGCCAAAGACAACGTCCCAGGCGCTGGTTCGCGCAACTGCCTTGGGCGAAAGCACAAGAAGGTACTTGATGCGCACATGGCGGTGGTCCGACAAGACGTAGTATGTGCCATCGGCTTGCGACGCGGGGAGAGTCTTGAGCACCGCCGGGTCCTTGAGCACTTGACAGACGGCCACGCAGATGGCGTTCTTGGACATCACCCGACTAGTGGGTTGCCTGGTCATCGCAGACCGCAGCGTTCATGTACCTTTGGGACCACTGCTGGCAAGGGGTGCCGAACGCAAAGTTCATGGCGACTTGCGGGCTTTGCGCAAAGTAGATGCCGTCGCCAAATACGTTGCCTGCGTCAGAACCATGAGAGGAGAATGGCTGGTGTGCCTGACCAGAGCTCATGTGACGCGTGCCGCTCATGACTTGAAGTCCGTTCTGAAGAATCGAGTGAAAGTGGACCATTTTGCTGCCGTGGTAACACACTAATGTGCTTTGTGAGCACTCCGCTGGGAGCTACGATGACTTACTGGTGGAGCCGTGCTCAGCCGCAGCACGGTCGAACCACGGATCTGGGCTTGCGATGACCTCGCCCACAAAGCGCACATCCAAATCGGCTAAGCCACTCCGTCAGCATCGCCGTCGCCAATGGGCGGTGCTACCTAGAGCCAGCGAAAGGGGAAAATCTTCCTCGGCAATCTAACTCGAGCAGTGACGGAATCGGACACTATGACATCGGTGTACGGTATGCAGCGCGACCGGAAGGCGGCACCAGAGCCAGTCCACGAGTGCTAGTGCTTGTGGTGACAGCGCATGTACAGCATTCGTCAAGGAGATAACGAGGGGTGCCTACAACCCAGTGCCAGCAGAAAAGGATATCATCTAAGGCCGCTGCTTGCAGTTGGGAGACGTCTGGAAGCCTTTGTACCGTTTGTTTCTACGACGCATGTGACGCGCCGATCGCACTCATTGTGGCTCAGACCAATGTGCCGAGGTCGTCCTTGGCTTCCGACTTGAACATGGGTGGAAAGGGACTTAGCCGATTCGGGCTTGTCGCGGCCGTCGCCAAGAGACAAAGTAGCACGTCGCACGCGTCAGGGTGCGAGGCTAGCCGGGTGCGGACGCGGGAAAGGAGCTTCCTTGTCACGTCGGCGGTATCAATCGTCGTCGCTGCAGCTTGAACAGTTTGGTCAATCATATGTACGAGCTGTAGAGCCAAGAACGACGACGCGACAACAAGCTTGTCGTTCAAGAGGGCCACAACCGAGGTCGCCGCCTATGCAATGTCGAGTTGGTCAGCAGGCACGTTCTCACGGACCTCTGAGGCGTCGGCGAGGGCGTAGCAGTATACCCCGTTCTCAGTGTTGCCTTGGGGAAGACATGAGCCGCAATAAGTACGCAAGTACACATGCTTGGTAGGAAAAAGAAGAGGTCATGGAGATCGGGCAGCGCTGGCCCGCCGAGGTTGACAGTAATCGTAAGCGTGGACGCCTCGCTCATGTAGCTCGCTCTCTCGAGGCACGCCGGTACGCTAAGGTGCAAGTGCGAGGCCTCGATGATGGAGCTGTCCCAGTCCCCGCGCCGGCTCCGGCGGCAGTTGATGAGCCCCAGCAGGAAGCTCACCTCCGCCTCCATTGCTCGGTGTCAAATCGAAATGCCATTGGCTGAATATTGCACCAATGGCATCGCGTGACGTGACACTCGCTACGTGGCAAACGCAGACAATATTGTTCCCCAACTAAGTTAGTTCACCACAGGTCTGCGCCATCCATGAGCTGGAGCCCAGCCCTTGCCTCGTATCATCCAGATCTTCCTTGACGACTGGCTCTAGTCTGGTTCAGGGGCAGGTCCGAACTTCCTTCCACCTGGCGCCTTCACCAGCCGCTGCCAACGGCATCGCGGGGCCTCCATCGCCGCTGCCTTCTTGTCAACCTCCAGCGGAGGCGCAGCGATCGACGCCCGCTGGAAACGAGCAAACGCATACATTGGTGAATCTTAAATAACACGACGGGGTTATACAATCGAATGGTTCCGACGGAGGCGCAGCATGGCCGGGTCGCTGTCGGTCATCATGTTGTTGGGCTGGTGGTATGTGAAGGAAAAGCCGTAGAACTCGTCCTCGACGCTCGTGCTCGACGTTTCCTACGCCGCCCGTTAAGCCGTTGATCGTGCCGACGCTCGTACCTCGTTCACGAGATTCGGTACCGCGTCCTTGGTGAACTCCTTGTCAAAGTTCTGCAAGTCCGTGGGGCTCTGCAGCCGCGGCTTGAACGGCGGCTTGAGCCGCTTCTCCTCGAGCGCTTTCCAATCGAGCCCGTGGAAAAACGGGTGCGCCTTGAGCGCGGGGGCTTGTAGCCGCTTCGCCGGGTCCCTACAACACCGTTTGTGTCCTGTATCTAGCCGCCGGCGCACCGCTCCAGGAGGCCGCGGATAAGCGACTTGGCGGAGGACGAGATGCCGAAGCGCGCGGGAAACGACAGCGGCGCGATGAGTATGTTTTCGCACATCTTTTGCACGTCGCGGTCGAAGAACGGCGGCCAGCCCGTGAGCATCTCGTACAGCAGCGTGCCGAGACTCCACCAGTCAATGGCGCTGCCGTACATGGACTTGTGTTTGCGACTGAGCAGCATCTCCGGCGCCAAGTACTCCGGCGTGCCACAGAACGTTCGCGCGCCGCTGGTACTCGTAACAGCCTTCTTGCTCAGCCCAAAGTCCGTGAGCCGCAGGTGGCCCTCTGCGTCGAGAAGCACGTTTTCGGGCTTTAGGTCGCGGTACACGATGTTCTTCGAGTGCAGGTAGCCCAGCGCCGAGATGAGTTCGGCAGCGTAAAAGCGCACCATGCTCTCAGAGAAGGCGCGGAACTTTTTGAGGTGGAAGAAGATTTCGCCGCCGCAGCAGTAGTCGGACACCATGAAAAGCGTTGAGTCTGTCTGGAACGCGCAGCGCAGGGCGACGATAAACGGGTGCTTAAGCGCGCTCATGACTTCGCGCTCCGTCATTGTGTGGTCCACTTGGTGCCGCTGGATAAGCTCTGACTTCTTGAGCACCTTCATCGCGTAGAGGGTTCCCGGGTCATCGTGGGCTCGCACGAGGTACACCTTTCCGAAGGAACCCTTTCCGAGCACCTTGAGTATGTCAAAGTCGGCGACGCTCCACTTGCGTGACGGATCAAACGTTGTGTCGAGATACAGGTCCACGGGCGGCGTCACTACGTCCAGCGCCGAGTGTTGCGCAAAGATTGAGCCCGCGTCCGACGTTGGTGTACGCCCCGTGGGATCTACACGTCGTGAGCATACATCGCAGCCAATCAAGGATCGTACCATCCATCGAGTTGTCATCCGCGTTCGGTGCAAGGAAAGAAGTTAGCTCGCTTGGTCGCGGACGCATGGACAGCAGCCCTTGAAGGTAGCTACGACGAGCCACTTAGCAGGCCGGCCTCCTGATAAAGATACCTTTCCAGACCCAGTCGACGTTGCTCAATCACACGCAATGAAAGCGACGAGAAGAGACGCTTGGGCGGAAACTGCAGGCTGCGCACCGAAGCGTAGCGTTTGCAGAGCCCGAGGTGCAGGTCACGAAACTGGCTGTACCGCTTTGCCAGCGTCCACGACGAGCTGCGCCCTTGCACGGTCACCTGGAAGCTCGTGTAGCGCTGGCCACCTCCGCGTGCAGTCTGGTTCTCCAGCTGCGAGTTCCATGTCGGGATCCGCGCGGTGACGACGTCCAGGACCGACCACGCCATGCTGGCGACGAAGCTGTAATGAACCCGCTGCAACGGCGCGATTTTATTGCAACGCCGCCACTGCGTATTTGTATGTACTTTTATACAAGCGCTTCAACCACGCCAAATGGGTTAAACCTTACTCACGCCTCCAAGCGGCGCGTTTAACATCCTGGCCCCACGCGTGGCGGAAGGAAGGCCAGCAGGACTCTCCACAGCCCGCGAACGAGCGCTCCACAGCGGCAGGTGAGATGGACGCCGGCCTCAAGCGTCCATCGGTGTTACTGCATCGGTGTAATGCCAGTGGCTGCACCGGCAAAAAGGCCACGGTTGCAGTCGCGCTGCTGGCGACAGTACCAGTCGCAGTTCGGTCGCGCTCCCACCCATCACTTTCCGATGGACGGCCGAGATCCCCCTCGATCCGCCATCCATTGGGAGGATGCTTGGCATGGCTTCAATCGGGCAGCGTCAGAAACAAGGAGGTAGTCTGTTGGTGGCTACACTCCCTGGCTTTGATACAGTGTACTTAGTGGCCGTCTGACGTCAACGAAACGTTTGGTCGACCGAGGCCCACGCTCAGCACAGGTGTCAAGGCCACGCTCGCGATGATGGTCGCGCGTGACACAAGGGCCGCGGTGCATGGGAACGCAGCGCCTTTGAGCTGCCACCTCGCGTTGCGTGTTCGGGACCCGCGGCAGGGCTGCATTTCGGAAAAGACGCAACGGATTGGGCTAACTGGATACGCAGCGAGCGCGCAGCAGAGACAGCCGTGTACAACCGCGCATAGCGTCTCTGTCGTGGGAGGATTCCATGGCCGTCAACCAAGTCGCCCTGGCCGCCACAATGCCGCCGAGGCTTTTGGTACGACTGAAAACACGCAAATTTTACTGGGGGGGCGCCCTAAGAGCAGCGACATGCCAAGGCGACGCCCGCGCAGTGCTAGCATGCGATGAGCAGACGCCGTGGGCGCCGCTCTTGAGATAGAGGTCTTGTTGGCGGCGATTCCTAGTTGCGTGAAAATAGCCCTTGGTCGAAGCTTGGTGAAGGTCAGAAATCAGAAAGACTGGCACTGATGGATCGGTCCAAGGTGTTGGCGTTGTACCGTGGGATCCTTCGGCTGCACCGGCAGAAGCTGGAGCCCGTGATGCGCGTGCTTGGCGACCGCTACGTCCACGACGAGTTCAAGCTCCACAAGAGCGCCAAGCCCGAGTTCGTCAAGGGCTTTCTCTCCGAGTGGCAGGCATACCACGACATGCTGTCCAAGCAAGCGACGCACTTTGGCCAGGACCTCAGCGCAGACCACCGCAAGCTCCTCGACGACCAGCAAAAGCAGAAGCTCGACGAGCTGCGTGTCGCCGCCACAAAAGCCCACGATCCGTAGCTGCCTCCCATTGAATTGAACAGTCCATCTCGAATATCTTATCCCTTGCACAACAGCTCCTACGGTAGGCAGTGCTGTGCAGGCTGGTGAAACCAGTCCTCGATCGTCCGAGAGAGCGCCGGAAGATGGCTCTCCAGGATGGCCAACGCCGCTTCGTGCAAATGGGCCGTCTGGGGCTGCCATGCCGTCTTGTCCCGTTCTTGCAGCGCGGCCACTTGCGCCAGCACCTCTACACGCCTCCGTTTGGCACGCCATCGCTGCTCTGCCGAACGCACCTCGGCACTGCTGGTCCATAACCAACGCCGCAGCTTTCTGCGTCTCGAGCGCCGACAATCTGCATGGGGCATGATTCCACGCCGCGCCGAGGGCAGACTCACATGCGCTGGACGTGCTCATACAAACGCAGCTGGCCGTCGCCGTCGAGCGCGCGCAATAGTGTGGGCACGCTCGCGTAGTCGGGCACATCAAGGCTATGCGCGAGGCGGCGCCAGGGGTCGTGCGGGTCGCTGATCTTGTCGACGAGGCTCACCGGAGGCTTGGGCAGCGTCACGGAGGTGCGCTCCTCGGCCGCGAGCGCGAGAACCTTTTGCTCGAGCGGCGTCAGGCGGTCCTATGCCGCGGCGACGGTAGGCAGCGCTCGCGGCAAAGGTGCAACTTACGGCGAAAGGTTCAAGTACGTTCGCCTGCACGAAGCGCAGGAGCTGGGTGTGCAGGTCTAGAACAAAGCACACAAGGGCCCGGTTGCGACGGAAGGCCACCGAGATCTCCCGCGTCTTGGCCGCGAAGCGGTCTTCGAACGACTGGATCTCGTGCACCTGGGCCTGGATGTGGCTCTGCACCTCGGCCTTCTCCGCGATGGCGGCCTCGACCTCGCGCTCGTACTGAAGCACGGCCGAGTGCACAGCGAGTGCAATGGCTCTGGCTTCATCTGCCTTCACCAACGCCCGAAGCGGCGCCTACAGTACGGCGTCGTTTCCGTACAGGGGCACTTGCAGGAGCGTACAGGCAAGTCGGGGCTCAGCGCGGGCGTCGCATTTGAAAGCGCCTTGGCCGTCTAGCCAGAACCTTGCGCGGCACTCCAAGCGAGGCGGCCTACCTCTTGCCGCAGCTTCATGGTCACCACGAACTGCTGAATATGGTGTCTTTGACGCTCTTGCAAAAGCATATGCACCGAGGTGAGCGTATCGACGTCCTGCGCAGGCGCCGGCCGCTCCGCGTCGGGGTGGGGCAGCTGGGCTTGCGGTTGATGCTGCAGCTGCTCCAAAATCGCGAGCCCGTTGCACATCTGACAGACGTCCTGCGCACCCGTGAGCCCACCTTCACGCCCTTGGACGGGAATACCGCAACGAGGTTGGTCACGGGCGGATCCAGTTGGTCGCGCTGCAAGGCACAGTCACGACGGAGCGTGTCCAGAGCCTGGTCGACAACGTTGCGACCGGCGGTCGATGGCACCGCGCGTTGGGGCACAAGAAGACGCTCGGATTCCGCGACGGCCATGACGAGTGTGGCTTGGGCCGTGTGCAGCTCGCTGGCCTGACTGTGCAGGAGCACCTGGCTGCGCTGGCGATCCCGAACTTCCTGGCAGAATGTGCGTTCTTGGTGCTCCATGGAGGTCAGCATGGCAATGTCTTTTTGACTTTCGCTGCGAAGGTGGGCCAGGGTGCGCTCAAGGTACGCCTTCTTCTCCTTCAACGCTGCGCACGCGTCCCGCTTCCGTTGTCGTTCGGCTCTATACACCACGGGATGCAGCCACGCAAAGGCGCACAAAGAGCATAGACCTTCCGTTCGTCATCTCTTGACGGGCAACGAGGAGGTTGCGCCGGTACATCTCCATCGTTCCCGGTGCGTGCACGTTCTGGGCAACCCATAGCCACACAGGTTCCAAGGAGCCGCGCATGAGCGAGTCCACGTCCTTGAGCTCAAGTGGGCTTGCGTCCGCGTACATCCCTTGTGGAGCGTAGCCAAGACGCTCCACGGCCTCAAGGAAGGACCGATTCCGCTCCTGCCGCGCCTGCATCCTGCGAGTGAGCTATGCGGATATCTCCGGATAGCAAGGTGACTAAGGGACTGAATTCGACTAACTAAATCGTAACTTGGCGTCCTTGCGGACGGCACATTCCGCACTGCAACTCCAGGACTCGCGCTAGACGAGATGACTCGTGGCTTTATCACTCATCTGCCTGAAGCCACTTGCCGAGCAGCTCCATGGCGGTCCAGAGGTTGGGGCACACGGAGCGAATGAAGCCCTCTCGGTCGTTGACGCCGTATTCGCCCTGCCCGAGCACACGTGACCCTCAAGCCCGCAAGCCGCAGCACGTACCTCGCTGCCAATTACGTACATGGCGATCTCGCCCTTGAAGTCGACGAACGCGATGCGGGCATAGAGCTCGTGGGCCGCCCGGCCAAAGTATGACCCCGGCAGCATCGCGACGCCTACATGCCCCTCGTACCTGGCAGTTGCATTCAAGTCTCACCGGTGTCCGCTAAGAGCCGCTCGCACATCTCAACGTCCGTGAGGATATTCCGTGCGGCGAGCTTCTGGCGGTAGTTGCGAAAGCAGGGAAAGACGTGGAAGCCGCCTTGAGGCGGGTGCACTTGGATGTTCATCTTATGCAGCTGGTACGTGCACCACTCGGCCACCACTTGCAATGTGCGTCGGCACTTTTGCTTGTACGCGCTGAGCTCGGGGCACCTACGGGTGATCGTACGCCCGCGCTAGAGAGGCAGCGAACCCAGGGACGAAGGCGCGGCGGGCGGCGTACTGGATCGGTGATGCGACAGACGTGTAGGTCTCCGAGGCCATCACGAGCATACTCTGCCGCAGCCAGTTGAGACTGGCGCTGAACAGCCAGAAGCCGACACGCCAGCCGCCAGCGCCGCACCACTTGCTCAGGCCGCCACTCACAATGGTGCCCTCAGGGTAGTACCTAGCCGCGCGTCAGGTCAAAACGTCTGCGGTGCGGCGACTTGGAGATTGAGATGTGCGGTTCGTAGGTGAGATCCGAGTAGATCTCGTCGGATACAACGAGCATGCGGTACTTCTTGGCGAGGGCGGCAATGGCTTGGAGCTACATGCGCTCAGTGCCCGATGCTTGACGTGGAACGTACGTCGGCGTCGGAGTACGAACAGCCCGTGGGGTTGGATGGCGAGTTGAGAATCAAAATGCGCGGCGCATCTACGATCGAGAAGACGATTTGCGAGAGAGAGGCGGGCGTTCGTACAAGGGTCCATAGCGCACTGTGCTTCGAGGACGCCTGGCCGCAAAACCCACCTGTCTTCTGCGTACGTCGGTAACCAGATCATGTTGCTACAGTTGCTCTTTGAGACTGGAGGCGCAGCAGCGGTAGGAACCGGCCGGCGATGTTGGCCTGTGGAGCGTAACTCGTGCAGCTGGGGTTCGGAAGTAGGAGGTCGCCGTAGTAGACGGTTTGAAGCACAAAGAGGAGCTCTTTCGTGCCCGGCCCCACGAGCACGTCGTCCTTGGTGTACGGCAGCTTGAGGTTCTCCGTTGCCCAGGTGGCGATGTCCTGGCGCAGCTCGGCGAGGCCGGCCACGGGCAGGTAGTCGCGCTGGTGGGCGTTCGCTCTACGCGTCATCAGCACTAGTCGTGACGGCTCGACAGACTTGAGCTCGTCGACGATGCAATCAGGCACGGGAAAGGGCGACTGCCCGAGGCCAAGCTTGAACACGGGGCGTCCCGCGCGTACCATTTCGTTGCTGAGCTCGTCAATGGCGCTGGACGCCGCCGTTTGCATCGTCCGCACCTTGCAGTTGATGACCTTGTACGGGCCTTTGACGACTTCTGGCGCGGCAGTTCGTAAAGGCACCGGCGGTGGCAGAGCCATTTGTGGCGGCGTTGATGGTGCGTCTTCTTTCTTGGGCGACGCGGCGTCGCCCACTTTGGACACGCCGTCGCCATCTTTGGACATGGCGTGGACGCGCCGCTGCAGCGTACTCCGCACGACGCCGTACTTTTTCGTGGCGAGGCGGATGGACATGTTGCCGTAAACGACGGCGTGCACTGCGTCGAGCATGTTCTGGTCGTCCGCCTTGGCAGCCTTGTCCATAGTCGTGTTCCGTGACCTCGATGCTGCCTGATGATCTTTGGGCCGGGCCCAGTCGAAGTTTCGGACCCACCACCAGCTGGGAGAAAATCGAAGTTTTAAGCTACGAAATTCGGTTTCGACACCGTTGAAGGTCTGCTGCGTTCGATGGACGTCTCCACAGTTCCTACAGCGCATCGGCGCAAGCACCGCGCCGCGTTGCGAGCCTCTCCAGGGCGAGGCAACGGTTTTGTAGACCACGCAAGCTAGCGTTGGTTGATCCATTACATAGTATCGGCTCTCGTGAAGGGTTTGAGCCACCTTGAGGCTTCGCGGGCCCAGCGACATCTTCATCACAGTCAAGTGCCGGTATCTGCCTCCTTCATTGACGTCAATTGCAAGATGTACACACTCGCTAGCGGGCCCAGCGACTCAGTTACAGCGCTAGAGTTGCTCATGAACTCGGCGAGATTCGCAAGAACCACCGAGCACGTTTGGCTTAGCCTTCTCTGGTGTTTGCAAGCGATCGGGACCATCCCGTTGGCAGCCCGCACCTCGCAGCCCAAGTGACTGCATCAACCTGGACGTTTGAACCTTTGGCGTCGTGCCCACCTTCGGAGTTTAGCTGTCGGCGCCAGATGCCTGCTGGCAGCATAAGCGATGGGTTGCCGATCCGCGGGCCAGAGGAAGGATCACGATATAATTACGAAAGAGCGCGTGGCTTATGGAGCTGTCTGGCCCCACGACGCGTAGTCGGCGCGCTCGCTTGCCTTGTACTCGTCGATCATACTCGTGACTACCTCGCGGGCGTTGTCGAACTCGTCGAGACTGTCGGAGAACATGGGCTGCTTGCGGTACTGGTCGATGAATGCATTGTGTTTCCGCAGCCGGTCGTAGTGGACAACGGAGCGGTGGAAGAGCTAAGTGTATCCTGAGCCCCACGCGGCCACAGCCCGCACGTACGTTGCCGATACTCGTGTGGTTGGCCAGCATGAGCCCGTTCACCTTGTGCGCCGACTCGACGTAGGGTGACTTGCGCGAGAGCGCCACCTGGATGCTGGCGGGGCCCCAGGGAATGAATTTGGCCAACTTGCGCTCGCGAATGCGCTGAAGACTCTTGTGCACCTGCGTCGGGTCCACGTCGCCCTGGATGATGTTCAAGATCGAGATGTAGCAGCCGTTCTTCGTCGACGTCGACACCATGATGTTCTTGGGCTACCGTTCGCTTGTGAGCATTGAGACAAGGTCCGGTGGGGGGTACCTGAAGCAGACGGCGCATGACGTCCAGAACTGTTGTCTTGCGCACGGCGCTGACCTAGGGGCCGGATGAGAGCTCCTGCCGCACAAAGGCAACGTACTTGGGCATCAATCGTAAGAGGTGTGTAACCCGTCATGAGGAAGTGACAGCGGGGCGTCGGGATCAAGGAGGCGACGAGCCCGATGAGGTCGTTGTTCATATAGCCAGGATACCGAAGCGTCGTGGTGGACGCGGCCATGACGGTTGAGACAAGCGAGTTAAGCTATCGAGATCGATTTGTGCCTGAGGAGGCGACGACGATGGATACCTGGGACACAGTTGGGTTGTCGATGCGAAGACGGTCCACTGCAATGCGATTGAGGGCCGTGTTGTCCAGAACGACGACACAGTCTGCATTGAGGACGAGGCGCTTGAGCGTGAGAAGTGAGTTGTACGGCTGCACAACGACGTCACTTTGGAAGTCGTCCTGCACCAGTGTTAGCTCCTATCCACTCGCACCACCCATCATTACCTGGTTTGGAAAGACCGAGTACGTTTGAATAAGTTTCTTCGGGAAGTGGTCGTTGAGGTTCTCGAGCAAGTACGAGCCCATGCCGGAACCTGTACCACCAGCAATCGAATGGCAAAGCACAAAGCCTTCGAGAGAGTCGGAGCCATCGGCTTCGCGGTCGATCATTTCCATGAGGAGGTCGTGGTGGGCCTCGCCCTGGTGGTAGCCTGATGCCCAGTTGTTGCCTGCACCCCCACCGTCCTTGGCAATGAACTGATTCTCAGGGTTGTAGAGATTGCGGTAGCTTGAGTTCATGATCGAGTTGATCACGCGCGGCTCAAGGTCCAGTAGCAGCGCGCGAGGGATATAGTGCTCATCATCGGCCTGGTAGAAGAAGACATCTTTGCGGTCGTTGCCGGAGGTGGCGTAGTCCTGAACAATACCGTCTTGACTGATACCATGCTCCACGCAGAGCTGCTTCCAGAACTCGGAGCCGATCTGGTTGCCGCACTGGCCCACTTGCAGCGTGATGATCTCCCGGGGCATCTTCCACAATTCCCCACCGTCCGCTTTGTATCCGGATACCCCGTGCTAAACCCACGCCCCCTAAATCGCAGGTTTTCCATCCAGATAACGGAAATCCAAATAACGTGCCAAGCAACCACAATAGTACAAGCCGATGTAATACCCAACGAGATAGCGCCTACTAACCAACAGCACAGCATTCATCCTATACATGACTCAAATGCGCGTTTCCCAATACTATTAGCACATCCGCCATGACGACTAACCGTGGCATGAC
>JNBR01002066.1:0-73825 GCA_002081595.1 Achlya hypogyna | reverse complement strand
ATGAATTGTTGCGCGCCGTCGCGACATATAGCTCAATGCTGGCCGACATGTTGTGCACGAGGCTCCCCACAGGCGCTGATAGTTCGACGTGCGGTGGTTTGGCGATGGAGATGACGTTGATAGAGCAGTTGCCAATGAAGTGAGCTTTTGTATTGTCTTGCTGCATTGGGATCAATATCTCAATTTCGACAGCAAGGGCAACGTCATTGACGTGATTCAAGACGAGTCCGACCCATGCCGATGTATTTGTCAAAACGTAAGCTGAACCGAAGGTAGAAGGCGCGGAAAACGCATCGAGGGGCGCGCACTGGGAGCAAACGCCGAGGTCAAATGCGTCACTTGGTGCGATGCGCACCATAGCGGACGGCGACGGGGGTAAGTCGAATGCCGAGAGGATTCCCCTCATGTCTAGCACAAGCGGATCGTCGTCATAGAGTGTCAACGTCGCCTTCGCCAACTCGGTGACAGCACTGGTCGATGCATTGACCAGCACAGCACATAGCAGCAGGAGCAACCACAGAGGAGTCGCAGCGCCCATCCCTCTGCCAGTCGCTTGAAATCTGACTCGAACTGCCGTTGGTATTTGGAACTTCAGAAGCCCGCCACAATCGAAGGATTGACGTCTGCCATCCGGAGTTGCTTCGTGGTAACGACAGTCTCCATAAAAACTTCAGAAACGGCCGCTGGGCCCATTCTCCCACAGATGTCAATGCAACACCTTGGTAGGCAGGCATTAGCGTCACAGCGTCGCGATGCGTGGCCTGGACCAGTAAGCACATCATGCATTTGAGGTTATGCCAATGCTGTAATCGCCGTGTCATACACAGCTCACGAGCCAAAGGCGGCGTCACTTTCTTCGATGCGGCGGAACTCGTAAGCTCCACGCCCGTCGAACTACGGACAAGTTTTGGCGCTTTGTGTGAAAATGATGTTACGTACCTTGAGCACGTAGTCGTGGTAGCTCCAGAGCGACTTACGGTGGGACACCGTAAAGAGCGTAATGTCTTGGCTCTTGCAGTACGAGTACATCAGCCCTTCGACGTCAACGCTCACAGCCGACGTGCACTCGTCCAGAATTGCGAACTGCGGGGCATGATAGAAAAGACGAGCCATGGCCACGCGCTGCTTCTCCCCGCCGCTAAGTACGTCCGACCAGTCTTTGACGACCCCCCACGGGTCATTTTGGTCTATGATTTGCAATAAGCCTCCACAAGAGCAGCGTGGCCCACCGTCGTCACGGGTCACCAAGTACTCGAGCTGCACCAACTTTAGCAGCTCGAGCAGGTCGTTGTCCGACTTGTTCGCAGCCGCCATACCCTCAAGCGTATCCGGGTAGATGATCTGATCCCGAAGGCTTCCTACAACCGGAACATTGTACCGCACCACTCCGAGGCTGCACGCACCGAGGGTCAGATACGGGCGTTGGGGGATGTAAAACAAGTTGTCGCGACTCGGCTTGGTAAGCTACCGGACTTGTCAATGCGAGCCGAGTCGCCGCCGCGCGTACCTTGCCACCAAACATGGGCCACAGCTCGCCGAGAATACGGAAGAGCGAGCTTTTGCCGCAGCCGTTCGGGCCGCACACAACCACGTTCATGCCCGACTTGACCTACGCTCGCAGTAAGCGCCAGCTCGTCTACTGTCCAGTACCTTGAACGACAGCGACCGGACGAGGACGTCGCCGTTGGGAGTCACAAGCGGAACGTTCTAGACATCGTTTGTAACATCAGTTCGAGCACGCGACGCACCTCAAACTCGATCACGTGGTCGGCGTACTTGAGCGTGCCGCTATTGGGTACGAGCGGCTTCTCGACCTCATCGGGCGACGGAGCCACCATCGTGCGCGTGTATTTGCCGGCGTGGAGGTCGTCGAGGACGGTGATCATGTCGGCAACGCGGCAAGTGAAGCCGGCTAGGCGGGTGAGCTCGCGGCCAGACAGCACCAGGCGCCCCATCGCTTCCGAGAGCTTCATCAACTACCACAGCCTGAGACCAATGCCCGCCGTCACGAAACCCACCATTTTGCCCGACCGAAAGTAGTCTTGCATGCGGTCAGCGTGGGACGAGTTAATGTGGCGAGGGTCGTTCAAGTCGAGGAACGGCCGGGACACCAGCACAAATCCAAGCACGGTTGCAAAGTACTAGGCGTCTGTGTGCTTGGAGCCACCAGACCACAAGCCTACCTTTGCGATGACGTTGTCGATGACGCTCATCGAGAAACGGAACTGTTGCGACTGGCGGATGAGCGACACGAGCGAGTCGAACGATGACTGCAGAATCGACGCCTCGCGCTTGTTGCCGTTGTAGAATGCGATTTCTAGCGCACAGAAGTTGCCTCGAGGGATGACGTAAATAGTTCACCTTCGCCGTGCGTTATCAAGCGCGCGTTGATGTAGCGGTATGCGCCCTCAAGGCGCTGCTCCGCGATCGTGAACCGACCCGTGGGCTGACGGAGCCACGTAAGGAACATTCCCGAGCCCACCAGGTAGCTCAGCATAGTTGCGGGCCCTAGTGCGCCGTATTTAGACCCCACATGATGCGATGCACTGGGATCGTACCTGCGAGACCAATCGTTCCCGTGAGTTTGACAGCGTAGATGCCAATGTCGAGCAATGGCTTGGTGACGTTCGAGTAAAGATCCGCCACGGATGTAGCAAAGCGCTCAACATCAACCTATTCAAAAGCATGAACGCCACCGTCGACGAGGCAGCCGACGGTAAGGAGCTGGTCGGGATTGGAAATGCGCGCGTCCAAATTGGACACCTTGTAGTACGTGTATTCGTGCAAATACTTGGTGTACAGGAACGTCGAGAGGCGTGTACGGAAGCGAAGGCTCAGCTCGGTGTGTCCGTACTTTAGTAGACAGTTGACACAGGACACCGGCAGCATGATGAGGAAGAAGCGCGAGAGGTGGTGTACGAAGTCCTTTGATGACCGTCCAATGCTACGTTGGACGTGTGTTCATAAATGAGGTGTTTCCTGAATTTGTTCTCGTACATGGCGCGCTCGATGGACGTAATGATCTGCAAGATCGTAATATCGAAAGATGTGCGCATGGCCAAGAGAGCGGCAACGCCAATAGCGTACGCAACCTCGGGTGTCCAGATGCCTGGAATGATGATTCGGAAGAGGCGCATGAAGCGCTCCAGGAACTCCTACTGCAGCGTTCTGTCATATTTCAACGAGTGTCGGAGTACCTTGTTGATCGCTACCTTCTTGTCTTGTCCCTTGGTCTTCTGTGGCGTGAACGTCGAGTTAAGCTCCACCGCACTCTTTGCATCCTTTTGGCCCTTCTCGCGGATCACGAGCGCCAGCGCGATGAAGGAAAGCGCGGACGCACCGGCGAGCTTACTCTGGACGCTCATGAACCTACGGCAAAAGAACTGTGTGCATGGAAATCAGCCTCGTTCCGTGTGGCAAATGCCAACATTAAATTTTAATTGTGGTAACTGAGCCATATTTAAGTGAAACCCTGCAAATCCCACGCCGTGTTTGCTCGACAAGCGCCAAGCGACGAACCGAGTGCATACGAAACAATTGGCATTAACTAAGCTCGCCAGCATGGGTCCTTGAGAGCTGTCATCGCCGTCGTCTCTTGGTCTCATTGAGCTCCTGCGACCATGGCGACCGCTTTGTCGAGGTTGATGAATCGGTGTGTTGTCCCCAGCCTTAGCTGCCATAACACAGGCAACTGAATTGAGGGCGTCATTTTGTGTGTGTTGCATCGAAGTCGAAGGCATCAGTAGGCGAAAGATCACAATGGGCGCATATGGACATGACGAGGAGATGTAGATGCACGCCCGCACACTTTCAACAGACTCGTCCCCAAGCTTATGATAAATGTCCGACTTGACACCTGCGCAGTGCACGTTAGGTAGATGGAAATCGCATGAAAATGGATTTGATTAACACCTAGCACGATATTTCCGATTCTAGTATGACGACGGAAACGCGTTCGTAAGCGTCACAAGACAGAAAATGACGGCTGTGCCGAGGAGGGCGCCCATTTGCGTCGTGAACCCAGACCACTGGTAAGCCAACTTGTGGTTCACTTCGACCTCTATCGCCCCATAGCACGCCTGGTTCAAAAGAAAATGGGTACCTTTGAGTACTTGGTACAAGCTGGTTTGGGTGAACGCCGAGAGCGAAGTGTAGAAGCAGTTTGCCACGACAACTACGCACACTTTGTAGCATCATTGTGTGGTTGCCGCAAGACGTACCCATGACACCACCGCTAGGTGCAGTGGACCACAGCGGTTCCTTGTACGAGGCCCAGATTGTAAGCCACAACTAAGCAATCACACGGTCTGTAAGTGATGCGGCATGCGAGAAGCAATGTACGGCAAAAAAGAGTGCAGCGGCTGTAAACAGCTCGACGCGTCGGATGCGGTAAAACCCTGTCGCAAAGCGCGCAGCAGGGTCGCAAAGCATCCCCAAAACAGACGTCCATTTCATGACGACCGGTGAGTTCTACCGCGTCTTGAGCTTCTCGACCTTCACAAGCACCTGCATACCTTGTATTTACCGCCAAGGATCGGCAGCACCGACGGAATCACGGCAAAGCTGAAGATTGCAAGGAGCCATTGGCACAAGAGCGTCTACGCCCAAGCGTGAGTAGTGGTCAAACGTACGAGAGACGACCCTCCAAATGGCCTTGAGCACTGTCGAGTGGGCCATGTTCTGCAGTGGGGATGAGCGTCACAACAGAAAGCGGACCTACGGGCTGCTGGAGCAGCATTTCCTGGTCGGCGAAGATCTCGACGGATGTGTTTTGGCGGCGAAGATAGGCGAACGACACAAACGAGATAAGGAAGATGACGGCTACGGCCAGTGGATGAGGCACTTGACCCCTGGCTGCAACAAAGTACCGCCGCAGAGGAAAGCAACGCCAACAGAGAAGTTCATGGAGTCACTCCCGACGTCTTGAATGATGGCCAAGACGCCCGCAATGACGGCACCGAGGCTTTCGCCCGTCGCTAGCGCACTAGGGGGGTCAACGTTGAGCTTTCGATAAGGATAAAAGTTCGAGCGTACCTGGTGAACATGACGGGGTATGTAGCCGCAAATGGATAAAACACCACAGTTGAAGTCGCACTCACGGCGCCACCGCAGAATATGAGGGCAAACAAAGCTAAAGCACGTAAATACAACGGCATCGTAAGAAGAAATAGGCGCACCTGTGCTATGGAGATGCCCGCCGATCATGGTCTTGGTGTCCCAAAAGATAGAGAGCAGGGCTATGATGAAAGAGTGTCGCCAATATCCACGTCGTGTAACGTACCACAAGCAGCCATGCCAAGGACGAGGAGGCCCCAAATCATCGTCGGGATCGAGATCAATTGTTGGCGGCTGTTGAATAACATGTACAGGAGCGGGAAGATGTTGGCTGATTGGAGCGCCACGATCTACAACGTGCTCCACATCGGCGACGGTATTGGATTTGCAAATCGTTGTACCACATAGGCACCAATTGAATATCCTTCGGGTGTTTTCTATGGGGTACTGGCACGAAAGTTTGGTTGACGTCGAAAACTCACCTGCATGAGAGCGGCAAACTCGGCGAAGACAACTACAGACAGAAAAAGTAAGCAATGAAAGGCCCAGTGCCAAGATGACGCACAGTCGGAGAGAATCCACGAGCCAAGGCCAAAGCCGATGAAGGCGAGATACGTCTGGCGCGTCGAATACGCCTTGAGCTCCGACATGCTATCGATGACGCTGCTTGGGTTTTGATTGCACAAATTCGACCACCACCCAGGGATCAACCCCGTGCGCTGAGGTGCGTTTTTTCACCCCAAACCAGAAATACGACGGCAAATGCGCTAATATTTTTACTCTTTATATCTAAATAAGCTTGCTTTTTGTATGTCTGTTCAGAATCAGATCGTGAAAATCACAACCTTTCCCGGCGGAGCAATAAACACGGAGACTTATTTACGTTGGTAACGTAAACAGGCCAGCCGATCTGATTGGCTGCTTCCATCCGATTTCTGCAAACTCGACTCATACGGAAGGAACATCCTCGCCCAGCTTCCGATCAAAAGCGAATTCCGCCTTCAACGCTGGAAGTGCCTTCCGAAAGTGACGGAATTTGAAACTGCGTTTGCAGGTTGGAGGCAGTTTCGCATTTTGGTCACATTCCCACTCTGTTCACTCGGCTGACACATAAGGAGTGGGAAGTTTCAGGATCTCGTAAGACAATTTCTGACGTGATCATGACGTGAAAGCAACAGCACATTTACAACTGGAAATGTCTTGCAGTGAGTTGACCATTCCATTAATGATGACGATGCGCCAGTCGGGGGATAGTTGAAGAGCAGGCAGCTCATTCGACGCGTTGTCAGCCCACATATCAGGATGATCATGTAGGAAACCACGTTTGCGCAACTTTCAATCAATTGGATTTCTCGGTGCGCTGTTTGATAACCCTAGCGCGCTCAGTACCGCCGTTGGAAGAACATTCGACTTGTGTTTCACGACATCGTCACTTGCGATGAAATTGTCATGGAGGTTTCATACATTATCAAATAGTTCCTACATGCTCTCAAAGTCTGTAAGGCTATTATATCGAGGTTTTATGTGGAAAAGACCGAGGTAAGCGTCGCGAGGCCAAAGGTAGCAGCAGTGCCAGTTAGAGCTCCCATTTGAGTCACAAATCCCGACCATTGGTACGCTGCCTTGACGTTTTCGATGTCCAATTCTACAAAGAGGATATAAACGATACGATGCATCACATGGCCTGCCTTTGAGCACTTGGTACAGGCTTGTTTGCGTGTAGCCTGCCAACGACATGTAGATGCAATTCAATAAGACGACTAGCATAGTTGAGTTTGCCCTAACCCGCAGAAGTAACAAGTACCAAAGATGCCGCCCATCGAGTCAAGCGACCACCAAGGGACTCGGGCGGAGGCTTGGAGTGCCATGCATGTCTATGAGTATGTTAGTCCAGGTTAATGGAGACCACCATTGCGTACACCAGCTAGCAGTGCAAGCACCGTAAGTAAGCCAACATGGCGAGCGCGATAAAAGCTAGTGAGAACGGCGTAACAACGTCAGCCGGCCGGGTGTGATACCTAGTCATGAACCGCGCGAGGGGGTCCAACAACATGCCCAGAACGGAAGCCCACTTAAGCACTGTGCCACTGTTCTACAAGGCTTTGAGGGGAAATGTTCAATGTAAAGAGTGCACCTTATACTTGGAGCTGAGGATGGGCAAGACGGATGGCACGACGGCGAAGCTGAACATCGCCAAGGCGCATTGGCAGGCAAGAGGCTATTCAACATGAGGCAACACAAATTGGCGTCATTCGCACCTTCCAGATTATGCGGAGGACTTGCATTTCTTGTTGGCACTACGATTACATCATCAGCCTAATTGGAATCCATTGAGAGATCTACTGTCAGGGCTGGTGAGGTTTCCAGCAGCCATGCCTTCTCGTCTTCCTCGGAAGCTGATTTTGGAATGTGGCGTCGCAAGTAAATAAACGACAGCATAGATACGACAAAGACAGTAGCTACCATACTCTGAGTCGTCCCAGACGCAAGGTAAACTTACAAGCGCAGGCAAAGTAACTGGAGATGGAGAAATTAATTGTTGAACTGCCGACATTTTGGGCGATAGCCAGAAAGCCAGCAATGACTGCGCTGAGGCTTTCACCTGTCGCTAGTGCACTACAGTGTAGATGATTCAGAGTGTGATTGGAGGATACACTCCAGTACCTTGTGGCAGTCGCGGGGTAGGCGGATACGAAAGGGTAGAATACGACACTCGACGTCGCGCTGACAATGCCACCGCAAAAGACGAAGAAAAGCAGTGCTATTGTGCGCTTTAGTGCTGGGACAGGACAGACAACTGACGCAGAGGACATACCTGAACTCACGGGGTGTCCAAATGGGCTCGAAGTGAGATCCCACGTCGCGGAAAGCAGCACTACGAATCGCGTCAGTTCGCTGCTACCACGCGCAAGTCACAAACAGCATGTGATCATACCAAGCCCCAGTAGGGCCCATATTGTCGTTGGGATCGAGAGCCGCTGCTGTTCGCTGTTGAAGAGCATGTACAACATGGGAAAGACATTCGCAGATTGAAGTGCCACGATCTACGGCAGGCGTCAGCTCCTGTTGCCGAAAAAGGGCAGAACGCACCACGTAGACACCGATGGATGCTCCTTCGGGGGTTTTCTACGCGCGGCTGTCAACGCGCCAAGTCCACCCGCACGTACCTGAACGAGTGCTGCAATCTCAGCAAAGACAACTAGGACAGGGTGAGGCGCCAGATGGACCTCGAGGCGTACAATCAGACATGACCCAGGAGCCGAGCCCAAGACCAAGGAACGCGAGGTAAAACTGCGGGGACGCGTGCAGCGTATCGTCACCGCGCTTCCGTGCCATCGGCGCCTTTCTTGAGTATTCCAGTTGCGCCATCGTAACGTTCTGGGGGCACCCAAAATGAGTTGCGTGTTCCTGTCGCTGAGGATGTCCCTCAACTTCAAGTAGGGGGACGTATGAAAAATACGTATTTAGTGGAGCAGGCTACCGGACTTGGGTTACGTTCGCATGGATCCCAGCGCAGGGCAGTTGGCCAGCATGACCCAGCATGACCACGAACCCTCTGCAATACTTGGTACGCCATCTTCGTCAAGTCGTATGCGCTTCCTATGAGCCAGGATCGGATCTGTTCAGTTTAACTGTGAATAAATACGAGCGTACATAAAGGAATGCGCACTTTGCACTTTGACTGCTTGTGATCCAGAAGCACTGTGCTTGTCCATCAACCGAGCCATGGCGGGAAAGCGCAAGACGACCAAGGAGGAGGACAAACGCCCAGCAAAGCGCAATACCCGCGCATCCGAGAAGAAAGCAGAGGCACCAATGCAGGATGTCGCCGACGAAACTGCGGAGGAGGCAACGAAGGAGGCCACTTCCGAGGCGAAGGCCAAGAGCGGCTGGAGCTTTCTCAAGGCACCAAAAGGCGACCAGCTCAAAAAAACAACAAAGAAAGCTGCAGCGCCGGTCGCTGACGTTGAGTTCCCACCGCTCACGCCCGAGGACGAGGTTGCATTCGATGCCATCATACCGGCCCCGTCGGCCACCGCTCAGTTCCGCATCGTGGCCTGGTACTGTACATCGTCCGTCGCGCGTACGCCACGATGTACGTCTTAGGAACGTGAATGGTCTGCGAGCCGTGCTCAAGAAAGACAACTACTTTCGCGCCTATATCGCGCGGGAGAACCCCGACGTCTTGTGCTTGAGCGAGACCAAGATCGACGACGCGTCGCTTGGCGCCGTACGCCAAGTGCTGCCGCAGTACCCGCACCAAATCTGGAAATGCGCGACGCAAAAAGGTTTGTTGGTGCCGTGATGTCTTCGCGAATATTTCGCAGGGTATTCGGGCACGGCTGTTTTCTCCAAGACTAAGCCACTCAGTGTTCTCGACGAAATTGTTGTGGACGGCGCCGTCGACAACGAGGGCCGCTTCATCGCCGTCGAGTTCGATCATTTCTGGCTCGTGCACACCTACGTACGATGCTCGTTTCATGCCAGCTTGAGTCACATATCAAGTTAGGTGCCCAACGCCGGCCAAAAGCTTGATCGGTATCTTTCCCTTTGAGACTTCGGCTGGTCGAAATCAAGAACGTAGCCTGGACTATCGCACCAAGCAGTGGGATGTTGCTCTCTTTGCCAAGCTCAAGGAGCTCGAAAAGTCCAAACCCGTCGTGTGGTGCGGAGACCTTAACGTCGCTCACGAAGAAATTGACATCCACGACCCCAAGGGCAACGTACGTCCGTCTTCCTCGCTACAGCAATGTCCAGGGTATGGCGTAGCGTAACAAGTCCGCGGGCTTCACGGACGCCGAGCGCAACAGCTTCGGGTCTCTTCTCACCGATGGTTTCGTCGACACCTTCCGCCACAAGTACCCCGAGGCGCAAACGTACTCGTACTTTTCGTACCGGTTTGGCGCCCGTGGCAAGAACAAGGGATGGCGCCTCGACTACTTCGTTGCGTCTGCCAGCCTCATGCCTCATGTTGTACGTTGTCGACGTGCGCGAATCCTCTGCCACATACGCCCATGTAGGAGGACTCGGTGATCCGGTCAGCCATAACAGGCAGCGATCACCTCCCGATTGCCCTGACGCTCTCGGGGTTCCCGGACGCATAAGCCAAGGTCTCGATTACTGGAGTTTACAGACAACTCATAAAGCCACGCTTAGGCTCGAAAGGCCGACAGCAACGATGTAGTGACCTGAGTAGACGCAAAAGCGCGAGGTGTAGGCTCGCTGTACAGCTTGCATTTGAGGTTGTGTTGCAATGGCACGTTGTCGTAGTCGTCTGGTAGTTTAAACTCCTCGTCCTAATTGATGCCAAGTCAGGTTGGAAGCTTACGAACTCACGGTGACCTCATCGTCGTCGGGAGAGTAAAGGGGCACTGCCGTGTATGTCGGCGCTGGCCGAGGAAAGAGGAACCCCTCGATGCCTTGCTCCTGGACGTCGCGCCAGACGGTGGCGCAGAAATGGACCACGTCCATCGTTTTTTCGTTTGTGGAGGAATTGGAAACGATCGAGAGGAGTTGCAACCGCCGGCAATGCAACGACCGCGTTCATGCCTTCGTCCAGCTGCCCCACATCTCACAGTCAAGCTACTTGGCACGTGGTCACTGGATTCTGGGTCCAATTGGAGGAAGTGGCGCTCCAATCGTCCCAAATGGTAATGCTCGAGAGTGCGCTGCGAGCGACGCAATAATAAGCGAACACGGGATGGAGGTATTATTGAAACGTAATGACGCCAATGTGGCGGTCATTGGAGATGCTCATGAGGACATTTTGCTTGGCGTGCCAGTTGGCGTGCAAAACGGGCTTTTGATGAATCCGCATCGACTGGTGCGGCACGTTGTCGCGCTTGCAGGCGCGGATGTCCCAAAGATGCACCTCCCCGCCGGTGCTGCCGCAGGACACGTGCATGCCTACGCAGAGACGTCGGCCGCTATGTCCGATTCGTTCGTCCCTACCAGCCGTGGACCAGCGAGGCGTGATCAATTGGCTCATCGGGCGCGAGTCGCCCGTCGACTTGTACCAGACCATGGACGGCATACCCGAGAGCGCGGTTGGCTGGCGCATGCGCAGATCATGCAGCAACAAAGTCTGGTTGTTCGCGTTCACACACGACACCATGAGCAGATGCGGATGGTTCGGGTGCGCGAGCACCGAATTGATCTACGCCATGGTCTAACTCCCTGTCCGCGCCACCGAAGTGTACCTTGGCGATATTGTTGGTAAGCCGCTTCTCGACTATGGTCGTGGCCGACTGGTGATGCAGATCGTATCGAATCACAAGACTACGAGGCTCTTAAGTCCCGTTGCCGTCAAAGCTTAACGGACCCGTCCAGCGCGCCAGAGAAGATGGCCGACGAGTGCTCGTGGACGCACAGAGCGCGGATTTCGCTGCGGTGGTCGCTGTGGAGCGTCTGCATGTTGGACGGCGACGGTGCGCTGTCCGTGTACTTCCACACGACGACGCTGTGGTTGGCGCCGCCCGTGACGATGTGGCTGTCATCGAGCCACTCGATGGCTGCAATGCCTCTACAACACCTTTAGTGTCGGCCGTCACTAGAAGCGATGCTACTTGGAGACAAGCGAGGACGAGCGGTTCCAGACGCGATCGGGCGGCTTTTGGAAGCCTGCGCCCCACTCTACGACGCAAATCTCGCCCATGTTCGCGGCGGGGTCGCGGAAGCCGAGAGCTATTTTGTTGCCTCCGCTCTTGAACCAGCTAAAGTCCTCCTGGTGCACACAAGGTGAATTGATGGCTCCGGTTACGGTGGGCACGTACGACACACGCCTGGCCATCGACGCGGAAGATGGCGGGCGGCACTTGTAGCACATGCCTAAGGTCGCGGAAGTGCGGTAGATACTGCCACAGCATCATTGTGCCGTCGTCCGAGAAGGTCGACAAGGTGTCGTGCTCTGTCGGATGGAACGCAGAGCAGCGCAGTTTTCGACCGCAGCCGTCCGATACCATATTGGTGCGCGGAAGCGAAAGGTACTTGGCCGTATCCGTGGAGCCCCAAAACTGGTCGGGAAAGTTGGTGGCCGCGGGTGACGCCACCGATTTGTTGCTCGACTTGGTCGGAATTGGTGGCGACATTGGCGACACGGCCACGCTGATCTTTCGCTTTTTGTCGCGGGGAGGCAGGGCCGGTGGCGACTCGGTAATCGTGATCACTTTGACTTTCTTCTTGGTCTGTGGCGAAGGAGACGTCCGGAGCCTCTTCTCAATCGGCGCTTCGATGTCCACGATGGGAATACCGCCAGCGGATACATTCTCCGCATAAACAAGGTAGCGATCAAGACGCTTCAACAGACTATCGCGCACGATGTCAAGATCCTCCAGTTCGTAGCGCTTCTTGGCGAGGATGTCCACCTTGTCCTTGAGCGTCTTTTGCAGCCGTCCGATTTCAGCCTCGATGGCCACAATGTCTTTCTTGCACGCCGCCAAGTCCGCTGTCGCCTCCTGAAGCCTCGATTCCAGCGCCTCGCGGGACGGCATCGCTGGCTGCGCGTGCGGCCGCTTGGATGCCATGGGTAGAAATCGAACTATCGCTCGCCTGATTGGTTGGCGTCACCACGTCCGGATACGCCGGACTTGGCGCCGATTTTCGTGCGGCGACCTTACAATGTTCAAGTGTTTTTTGTCCGGATACGCTTGACTGAGATTGGATCTTAGAGGATCGCATGTCAACCACCAAGCACCAATGCGGCGAGAGTCGTCCGTGGCAGAGGATGTAGAAGCGCTATATTAGAGAATTGGCAACGACGCGACAGCTTGCGGTCGCTAGGCCCATAATGCTTTGTCGGGCTTAGAGCTCGGGCCCGTGGTGGGCTGGTCCCGGAGCAGGTGGTGGCAAATGGTGGCAATCGGTGCTGGTGCAGGTGAGACTCGCTTGAAACGCTGCCAGAGCTGCCGAAAGGCCGCCGAAGTTCGGCCGACTCGCAGTTTGAGGTCGATGAAACCAAATGGGAGCTCGTCGAGTACGAGATCGTACCGGCTTCGCCAAACGCGCACCTGGAGGAACCGCGATACGCGCTTGAAAGCGGCGATGTGTCGTGCTGTCATGGACTGCATACGGTACCGCACAACTTCTTCGTCCCACTCGAAGCATGCGCCACAAACACACGTCATCGAGTTGCACCCGTCGCCTTTGACGAGAAAAACGTTGCACTCGGGGCATTGAGCAACATCGTCCACGTTCGGAAACATCGCTGAGCAATCTTGATCTTCATGGTGACCAGCGACTTTGCAGCGAAAGCACACGGCCGCATCGCAGCAAGCTGTGAATGTGAAGGGATCCTGGTGCAAGATGTACAGTACTAGCGTGACACGTCGCTCAGTGTCGTGGATTAGCGGGACGACCGACTCAAGCACGAGATCACAGTAGTCGTCGAACACCTCGATGATGTAGTCCACGAGCTCTGCTGCGGAAATGCGATGCTGGCAAAAGGCTGCACATTTGGCGCGTAGAGCCGGGACATGTGACTTGTACGATCGAGTCATGGCGATTGAATAGACACGATCTTGAGCGTCAGGGAGAACCGTGCTAACCTCGTGACACTCTGGGCAAAGGATTTCGCACGCGGCCTCCACGTGGTACGAAAAGTTGTCCAGGATTGACTCCATGTAAACGAACGGGGCTCGGCGCTTCCAGCGTACAAGATTCACAGGCTGAATGCACACCGGACATGTGAGTTTCGAGGGCACACCGCGGATTTGGTCATTGAGCTTTGTGTTCATGTACTCTTCAAGGCAGCTGTGGCACACAACAGCAGGGCACGTCTTCCCGCAGATCTTGCGAACAAGCTCTTCGCTGGGAAAGAGCTCGAAGCAGACCTGGCACGCGAGTGACGTCTTCGCGAGGACAGCATTGCCTGCAAGATGTGCGTCCATCTTGTCTTGCCCACGGAGCGCGCCATGGGGTTCGCTCACGGGTTGCTCCATCTCGGTCATTACGCAGGGAGGATTCGATCGGTCGGGCGAGTTCGGCAATGAAGATCTCCCAGTGTTCTTCAACTGTGTATTTTTTCGGCCTTTCGATATTTCACGTCACTACAATGCACAAGATATTTTTAAAAAGTGCGTTTGATATTCGAAAATCCATGGCTACTTCTGATTGGCTGTTATGGTGGATTCGTATTTTGCTTTTGCACCAATCCGCGGGGTTTCATGCACAGCCAATGGCATCCCAGCAGAGCGACACCGACTCCCAGTTGAAAACCAACTTGGTGCACTTTTCACAAGCTACTTTTAGGTTTTAAACATTAAAGTGTGCATGTTTAAAACTGTTGCTTCATGCGAGACACGCCCAAACTGTGTAATCGTCTTTTTTGTCGCTTGCGCCGAGACCAGGTCCGTGATGAACCCGGAGGTCTTGAAGCCCCTCTGCATCGTCTACTCGCCAGGCATCAAGGCCACCAAGCACGTGCGATTCCAAGGTGCAGGGCGCTTGCTAATGTTTCCATAGGTGTCCTATGCCGCACAGAAGGCACTAGCGACTACCGTTCCCCGCCCGGTACTCGACGCCCTGGACACGACACGCGCCAAGCTGCTCTGCGAGTGCCGCGACTTTGCCAAGACCGCGCAGTACCAGTGGGAGCAAGAGAAGGCTCGGTTCGAGCTGGATGCGTACATGACCAACGCCACGCAGTACCTTGCCTTGCTCCAAGGCTTCGTCAACCTCCTCAACGTACTGCTCCATAAGCAAGTACCGGGCACTGGACACTGCATAGGCCAAAAGCGACGGTGCCTCCGACCCATCGGACGATGTCACAGACGCATCGCTTCCCGCGAAACCTGCGGCTGCTCCATCTGTACCTGCGTCGTTTGCATTCTGCGAGTGGCTCGACGTCGCGGCCAAGACCTCGGTGCACTCGCTCAACGCGTACCACGAGGTCGCGCACGCGTCATACGCCGTTGGCTGCGTCCTGCTCATGCGGGCGGGCGAGCTGGTACCTGACATCGTCTCTCCTACTTCTCATGTTAACGCGCAGGCCAAAGTGATGCTGGCATCACGGGACTTCGAGCACGACGAGCCCAAGCTCAAGGAAGCATACCAAATCCTCCTTCGCGCCGCCGGTCTCTTCGACGCCATCCTTGGATTCCTCGGTCTCGGACGGCAGGTGCAGGCTACTGGCACGGACGAAGCTGCCATGGCGGCGTGGCGCGCTGAGCAAGCGCAGGCTGACACGGCCTCGGCGAATGCACCGGTACGTGCCTCTTGCATGTGATATTTATGACCATCGGTGCGCAGGGCCTCAATCGAGTCAAGGACTTCGAGGGTGGCGCGGGGCTCACGGCGCTGCGGGCCATCGCGCTGGCGCAGGCGCAGGAGCTTGTCGTCCTGCGCGGCGTCACGCGCGAGTCGGTCGACAACGTGCTCATGGGAAAACTGTGCGCCGACATTGCCCAGCGCTACAAAGGTGGCTTCTTGCCGGTCGACCTCCAAATACCAACAACCACGTGTAGATACGCTCGCGGCGCTGCCGACGACCCACACCCAGCTGCGAGGGTGGTGCGACTTCAAGTGCATCTACTACACGGCGTTAAGCCCGTACTACCAGGTCCCGCCTGACACAGCGCAATGGGAACTCAGTCGCGGTCACAGGGCGTTGCCGAGTGGCTCAAGAAGGATGGGCCCGGGTGTGTCCAAGCCATCGCGCAGTTCCAGTTGGCCAAAGAGCACCTCGCACGCCTCCAGACGTACGCCGCCGAAACCAAACGATCGCGCGAAATCATTCAGCGAGACCTCGACATCGCGGCCGCACGGAACAGCTCGGTCTACTTCGAGACGGTGTGCCCATCGTGAGGCATTTGGCGCAAACGTTGCGTAGATCCCACCGCCGCTGGAACCGCTGCCGCCCACGAGTCTCGTGCAACCCCAAGCCTTCTCCTTCCGTGCGATCTGCCCCCATCGGCAATGCTAACGCGTTCGTAGCCACTGCCGATACGCTGTGGAAAGAACCGCTACCGCCAAAGGCCTCGGCAGCGCCTGCCGCTGCCAAAGGCGCCACCGAGGCCGAGGTGGCAGCGAGGGGCTCACCCGAGATGAAGCAGCCCGACCCGGGCTGCGCATGCACCATCATGTAAAGCAATCAATATCTAGTTGAGCGCTACGACCTTCTTCTTCTTGGGCGGCGCCGGTTGATTGCGGATCACGGGCACGAGGAGGAGCTCAACGACCATGCCCACGGCGTAAATGATGGAGGTGATAAAAAAGCAGTAGCGGTAGCCGTGGCGCTCGATCAGGTAGCCGCCGACGACGGCGCTGCCCGAGTAGGTGAACTGCGTCAGCCCCTCGAGCGCGTTCCAGCGGCCCCGGAGGCTTTGGGGCACGTAATCCATCAAAATGGACGTACGAAGAGGCTCCGAGCAGCGCATGAAGCCGCTCCTACTCCATAGTGAGCGCCCACGGCGTCAGACAGGCACGTACCGAAGGAGAAAAAGCCCGATTTCACCCCAAAGAGGCACCACGTACGTCATGAAAAGCAGGCACAGCGTGGCAAACACTCGCGTGGCAACGACTGTCTCGATGCCGCCGACACGCCTACGCAATTCGTGAGTCATGGGACTTGATGCTTCCGGGCGTACGAAGCAACGCGCTCCGTGATGAAGGCGAGCACGACGACAAGCAGCGGTTGCGCCACAAAGAGCATGTTGACTTGGGACGGCGTTAGGTCGTATTCGTTTTGGAAAAAGACGGGAAAGAAGTTGATCGTCATGCCGGCACCGTTGCAAATGATGAAGTCCGAGAGAAAAAGCAGATATGGCACGTGGCGGGGCCCGAAGCACAAGAACGTGTTGCCAAGCGTGATCACGTCGCCGTGCTCGTTGCGCTCGACACCGACCTCGGCATCGACGTCGGCAGGGACCACGAGGCTCGAGCGCTCCGTCGCCTTATCGGCAGTCTCGTCGTTCGTGAAACTGTACTCCAGGTCACCCTCTTCGTCGACAAAAGAGATCGTGCGGTTCTTGATCGGCACGGCGTAGTTTTCGTACGCGAGGTCGTCGTTGAAGAAGAAGAGCAGCAGCAGTGGCGGGACGCCAATGACAGTGCCAACGAGGAGTACGAATTGCAGGCCACCAAGCGACCAGGTGTCGCCGTAGAGCTGAAAAAAAACAATGCAAATAGCGGGGCCAGCGACCATGGCCGTGTTCATGAGAGTGTACTTGATCGTGATGGGGTACGCGCGCTCGCCATTCGGAATCGAATCGGCAAAGAGGGCCTCAAGAGCGGGGCGCTGCAATGCACAAAAGAGTCCCCAGAACCCAAAGGTAATGTAAATCAGGTTCAGGTGCCCCTATAAGATTCCAGAGTTGAGTATACATGAAGATCGAAGCAAGCGGGACGTACAATGCCAAAGGCCACCATGCTCATGGCGATACAAACAAGACCAAGCACAGCAGACACCTTGAGCACCGTGTCGCGCCGAAAGTGGTCGCAGGCATACCCTCCTGGCACGGCCGCCACCATCTGCACGACGCCTTGAATGCCCTTGACCATACCCACAGGCTCATTCGAGCCTGTCAAGACGTACACATAGCCCGACAGCACTTGCTGGAAGATGATGCTACGAAAGGGATGCATGAGTACCAAGTCCGTGGCAGTAGGTCGCCCAGGCGAGGAAGTCGGGGCCAAACACGTACCTGCGGCAAGACCAAAAGGTAATCGTGAAGACGAACGCGAGCTTGACGTTGTGCTCGGCCGTCGCGAGGTACTTTCGTGCCCGGGAGAAAAGCATGGCGGCGCGACGAGGTAAATTGCGTTCTGCGATCGCTTCCATCACGTTGCATATTTATTTTTTCCTTTGAAAGAGCATACAAATCTCCTATGTAAAAGTATTTTAACCATCGAAAACGGTTTCGTGCTGAGAAAGGAATGGATGACATAATAATATTCGGGTGCGATGATGTCACCTTTTGCGCAATGTAAGCAGATCGAATATTTTTATTCCAACGACACCCACACGCAGCAGTTGGCTTCATGGCGCTGTTTGCGACCCCGTTCGCCTAAAACTGGCAAATCCCATCCAGCACCAGCTTAAAGGTGGTTTGGGCCAGAAATACCACACCGGAAGGTCGGCGAAGGACGGAACGTGGGATGTTGGGGAAGGGCAAAGAACGTGGCTGAACCCCCAGGGACGTTGCAACCGACGCACGGCAGCCCCGCATCTCGCCAGTGGCGCCAGTTCTTCTCGGGCTTCCATGCTTTCAATGGTTTCAGCCCTCTCTGCTTGCACCGCCAACGCAAGCTTGCGAGTCGATCTTCTTCCCCATCCACAACCTCGGAACAAATACTAACCACTCCAACGTATGGCTTGCGATGTGGGTGCCCAAGGGACCGAAGCGGGGAGCGGGTTAATTGCGTCCATGCCATGGGACACAAATCACGAGGAACCAAAAGTGCACTGCAGTTTGTTCACCCAGAGGTGGGTTCAGCTGCACGGGGTTACGGTGATGCCTCGGGCCTGAGCATGTGCGCTCGCTCCTCCAAGTGCAGCACTGTTTAGAAACCTTCGTCCAAGTTGAAGTTGGATGGGCATCCGGTGTCCGTCTGAACCACATGGGGTCAATGAAACTGTCGAATCTGGTCAAGTTGATGAAACTGCACAAGACATCGACAATCTGCAAAATGGTGTCCCAAGCGCTGTTCGATGCCAAATCATCGTACGCCTCTGTAGTAGAGCTCTTCTTTCCCCAAGTTTTGCCAATGCCACGAGATGCGACAGCTCAATTTGGGAGCAGTCGCTTCCAGGAGCAGACTTGAAGTCCATCGTGCGTGGCTGTGTCCCCATGGAGTGGACGGATGGCTCCTAGAGTTTCCCTGAAGATCAAGCCGCAGGTCGAGCCAACAACAAATAACGACTGCACACTCGTCAGTAGACTGGCATGGAGGTATCCTGCCTCGAAGCCACTTGCTGGAGGGTTTTATTTTATTGAGTAGTTCTCTGTACGCATTCGTAGACTTCTGTGAGGGGAAACTAACTCGATCGCCACGCCTTTGCGGTTTGCGGTTGCAGCTTGTATGTTGTGTGTACGAGTAAACTTTGTGCCTTACAAGTACTTGCTTGTACGAGGAACAGCGTACCAGTAGGTCACTATGAGAGGGCCTTAGAAGATCAGAATTGCACGAGTTACGATTCTGTAGCTCTAGACGCCAGTCTTCTTGCACGCCAAGACCTTGTCCTTTGTCGTGGCCTGCACCAGCGTTGGTCCAGTAGTTGCGAAGAAGCAGGTGCCAGTGCTGCCGCTTGTACCAGCCGGGGACCACGCAAAGCCACTGCACTTATCCCCCAGGTCATCGCATTGGGAGAAACATTCAGGGAAATCGCCTTTCTTTCCATCGGCACTGGCGTCAGCGGGGGACCCACGGGCGCACGCATACGTCTCGGGGTGCATTACGGCCGAGATCATTGTCGAGTTCAAGGCCATTTGCAAAGGCCCACTTGAAAGATGGCAGGTACCAGCGGGCCATGCCGTCATGTCGTACGCGACCGAGCCACAGCTCTTGTCGCTGTCGCAGGCAGTCTTGCACTGGTCGACGAGGACGACCTTCTCCTTCACTCCAATGCTCGCGCCCAAAAACGAAACTCCATCGAGGACAAGCCAGCGGTATGCCTTTGGGGCCAGGGCTTCGGGTGCTGCCATCTTCATGCCCGGATGGGTCTTCTGGCAACTCGAGTATGAGTAGCCGGCTTTGGGAGGCACACAGCTGTATCCGATGGAGCAATCATCGCTGGAAGTACACGTCTTGTACTCAATCGGCGCGCCTATGTGCTGCGCAGATCGCTTGTGCAGCGCGGCAATCCCGGCGGTGAGAGCAAGCAGCTGAGCGACCCGAAGCATTTTCTGGCAATGGCTCGACTAGCCCCAGGCTGTGGTCTCATTTGATTGGCTGGGTTGATGGCAAAACGCATTTGATTGGTCCAGCACCCAGGCATTGACATCTAGGAGACAGGCGGCGACGCCGCCTGTGCACGCTGTGAGTGGCGCTCGCGGTCCAGGTCCTGGAACTCCACCCCATCAGCACGTGCAGAGCCTCAAGCAGACAAGAAATGCCAGTAGTGAGTGAGAGGCTTGCCGCACTATTCCTTTTGAGCTTTATTCATGCTTCAACCTCAGACAAGACTGTGCAAGCTACGGAAGTCTTGTTGCTTGGCGTCGCAGGGCTTGACGAGGATAAGTTCTTAAAGAAGCAATGACCATCACTGCTTATCGGTAAGACGCCTTGAGTCCACGTAAAGCCATTGCACTGCACTGTGTTGCTGCTGCAAGTTCTGAAGCAGTCCTGAAAGTTACCAGTGGCATTGAACGTGTCGCTGCCGTAGTAGTCGGCACTGTTGACGCAGCTGTAGTTATTGGGGTACGACGCTGCTGCAATGCTCGACGAGCTGGCCATCATGTCGAGCGGAATACCCTTCAGGTGGCATATGCCCTCGGGCCATGCTGATGTGTCGAAATCCACGGACTGACATTTCGGCTCGGCCACACACAAGCTTGCGCACTGTTCCACCAACGTGACGTTTGGCACGGTCTTAATGGTTTTGCCTTTGAAAGACACTCCATCGAGCACGATCCAAGGCGATGTGGGCGCATCCACAATGTCCGATGCGTTGATCGAGCGCAGGCTGCTGGTTGCGGACCATTGACAGATGGAGAAGTTGTCCCCGGGACTCGGTGGCGCGCATTTGTATCCAAACGCGCAGTCATTCGACGTAGAGCATATCTTGAACTGTTGTTCGACGTTAATGTGCGGCGCAGACCGCTTGTGCAGCGCGCCGGCACCTGCAACAAGTGCGAGGATTGTTGCCAGGCGTGGCATGTTGCGTTCTGACGTCCAGGCAACACCCGCCTTGTTGTGGCAAACGATTTCACTGGATCAGACAAAGTAGTTTTCAAGCTGATTGGCCGGAGCAGTGAGTGCCCATCAAACGAACAGCACAAGACCACCATCGTTGAGGCGGACGTCAGGCGTTCCCGACCACACCGCCATTGAGCCCCGGGATTCGACGCTCACGAAGCATCTGCCTTCACAAATGCCAACTCCATCGACCGCAGGGAGCTCTGCTGAGCTCAGTCTCACAACTGCCAAACCGAGCGAAAGGCATGCAGAATTTGGAATTACCACATTCCATTGGTCAAAATCATTGAGCTATTATAGCCAATCCGGGCAGCAAGAAATTTGAGATCCCATGTCGCCCCCGCCGCCACCGCCGCCACTGCCGCTCGTTTCCCCTGGTAACACGTCACACACGTGGTTCCGCGTAATCCACCCTGTGATCGTCGCTTCCGGCATCATGGACTGGTATGCAGCGTACGTGGCGGCCACGCTGCCCATGGCCAACGCGAATGAGCACGTGTCTGCGAAAGTGCTCGAGGGCTTTGCTGGCTTTACTTGGGGCATCGGTGGCATTGTGCAGTATGAGCGCGAGCTTCCGCGGTTTCTCGCCTCGAAGGCCGATGCTCCGTCGAGCGTGCTCAATGTGATCGCCAAGCCAAACCCCGCGAAGATCTTCCAGACGAGCACACGCATCTACCGCGCATCTTTCGCAAGCCTTGTGGCGCTCACGGGACACCACTGCTTCTACATCGGCAATTCTATCGCCAACGACAAACTCGATCGTGCCTCTGCGCACGCGGCTGCGGCTGCCAACACCATGAGCTACGCCTTTCTTTGGCGTTCCATCTTTCTCCAAAAGAGCCGGGTGCTCACCCCCGTGCACCTGAGCGCGATCGCCGTCATGACGTACGTGTGGTTGTCTGGCGCCGAGCGGCCGATCAAGTTTACGACCGACTACCCGCGCGAGCTAATCTAACTTGCCTACCGTCACTTCTCTGTCATAATGTTGCGCATTCCGCGGGCGCCACAGCTCCAAGTTTGGAGCTTCATCTTGGTGCAGCCCGGGGCGTCTTTTCGCTTCTTATTCTCCGTTCTTTCCGCCTCGGTCACGCCGATGGTCCTTCGGCAGGCAAGCTAGCGAAGACTAGTGCGCTTCGATTGCGGGCGATGGGCCCGGCAGCGAGAACTACCGATGGGTAAGCAAGCTATGCATTGCTATATTAACGTGTTCGTCTGGTCCAGGCGACTCGAAAGCTTACATGTCATCATCTACGTGCACAGTGAGTCCCCGGTGCAGGCTGTGTCAGGACGCGTACCCATGTCCATGCGGAAGTCGCTTTCGCGGAAGAGCGAAGTCCGCCGCGAGCCCATGATATCGCTGCCCATGTAACTAAAGTCCTCAAAGTGCATCGTGTGGCGGCCCGGGGCATTGCTGTCGAGCATGGACGTGATCACGGGCGAGTCGGCGACCTCTTGCTGCAGAAAGCCCGGCGGCACATACCGCAGCGCGTCCTGGGTCTGCGCGATGTGCGGCCGGAAGGGCGGCTCGAGGCGCCGGTCGTACAGTGCCTGCCAGTCGATGCCGCGGAACCACTCGTGCTGCATGATGTCCATGGGCCCCGAGGCGCGGCCGCAGCCGAGGCGCTGCGTCGGGTCCTTCACGAGCAAGCTCTGCAAAAAGTGCGTTGCGACGGGCGAAAAGAGCTCCGGGCTGAACTCGGGCTCCCGCGTGAGGATGTTCTGGAACATCACCCGGCGGTTCTTGTCGTAAAACGGCGTTTGACCGCGGATCATCTCGTACACAAGCACGCCGTAGCTCCACCAGTCGACCGACTTGCCGTACGACGTGGCCGTGCGCTGCGAGCTCAGGAGCTCCGGCGCGAGGTACTCGGGCGTGCCCACAAACGTCGAACCCTCGTCGTCTTCCTTTGAGAGGCCAAAGTCGGTGATGGCGATGTGGCCGTCGGCGTCCATGAGAATGTTTTCGAGCTTCAAATCGCGGTACATGATGTGCAGGTTGTGCAGGTGGGTGATGGCCAGCACGAGCTCGGCCGCGTAGAAGCGGGCGCGAGCCTCGGGGAAGTGCTTGAGCTTCTTCAGATGCACAAAGAGCGACCCGCCGTGGTAGTAGTCCATGACCAAGTAGAGCTTGTAGTCCGACTGGAAGGCGTATCTAGCTCGGTCATGACGGCAGCCGCGGCACCGACGTCGCCTACCGTAGGTGCACAACGAACGGGTGTTCAACGTGCTTGAGAATGCGCTGCTCCGACTTGGTGTGCTCCACTTGTTTCTTCTTAAAAACGTCGTCCTTGCGAAGCACCTTCATCGCGTAGACGCGGCCGGCGTTGCGCCCGGCCTTCTTCTTGGCCAAAAACACTTTGCCGTACGCGCCTTTGCCCACGACGCTGAGCAGATCAAAGTCCGTCACGGCCATCGATGTCGAGATGACCATGCTCCGACCTACGGCAGCGTCAATCGCCACTCGCGGGTTGGGGAACCGACTCGTAACTCGCGAATCGCGGTCCACGATCGTCTCGATGACCATTTCGCCGTCTTCGTGCATGCCTTGCTCGCGGGGGGGTGGCTGCGGGTTGGTGTTGGCAATGGCTTCGAGGTAGTGCTGCTCGTCCGCGAGGTCGTAGCCCCGCGCGCTATCGAAGAAGGCAAAGACCGTATCCATGCTCGCGCCGATGGTCCACGCCGTGTTGGTACTGCGCTGTTCGTTCGAGTGCCGCGCGTACTCGGGCTCACCCGCGCTGAGGCTCAAGCAGCCCAGCTGCGTGCAGTCCGGCAACTGGCGCCCAGGATCTTCTTTTGAGCGCTGCCAGTTTATCGCTCGCGTGCTAATGATGGCGCGGACGTCCTACGCGCAGTCCGAGGCGTGCGTCGACAAGCCACGGTACCTCGGGGTCTTCGGGGCCCACTCGGTGACTGGACTCGATGAACGCGATCGCCGCAAGTTTGTGTCGCATCGAGGGCTGCGTCGTGAGCAAATGCTTCGCGAGCGCGCCACCGCGCCCGTAGGCGGCGATGTACACTTGGTGGCACCGTGCCTGGGCTCCAAAGGCCTCCCAGACGTACCTACAAACAGATGAGCTTCGAGCAAAGCGTGTTGTGCAAGACCCACCGGACATGCTCTTCAGGGTTGCTTGAACCGGGGATCGGGATCTTTTCGTTTTGGTTCGTGATCACCATGTTGGTGCTGGGGTTCGTCACGATGACACCGTAGCCTAAGGAAATTGCCTTGTGCAAATACGGCAGCCTACGTTGTGGATGCAGTGGCCTTAACGACAATGTATGCGACGTACATGGAGCCCGAGCGGTAATACTGGCGGCTCGTGTCGTGAGGTTCCATCACGAGGCTGCGGCTCCAGATGCCGGGTTGGATGCCGTTGCCACTGACAATGATGAGGAGAAGGCGGCCAGCACGTTCCCATTGCGACGAGAGGAATACGTTGCATTTGGCCTCGTTGGAGCCAATGAAGGCCTCGACAAAACCTACACGCAGCGCTCGGTCAAGCAACGCTGACGGAACCGCCGAACCCAGGGCCTTCATCTTAGCCTGTTCCTCATATACGATTTGGTGCAAGGCCAGCTCCATCTCCCTTTCGCGCAACTACATCGCGTGCTCAGCCTTGGCGCCCCGTGGGCTAGTATACCATCGTCCTCGGCCGCAGCTGCAGATCAGAGGCTGTTGAAACAACTTTGTCGCCCCGTTCATCCGGACATGCCGCCCTCAATACAAAGGGCAAGTCATATTCGTATATTCCAGTCCACGCAACCGGATACCGACGCACTACGAGCCGCCGACGGCTCGGCCGCCCCGGGCACCTCGCCACCCCTCATCGCCGCGCCCTATCGCGGAGCATGCACCCAGCAACCTCCACAGCACGACGGCATCCGTCGCTTCGTTCTGTCAGCCGGCCGCGAGCACATGCCGTGCGGCTGCACCGGGTTCGGAGGGCGCGCCATCACGAGTAATATCCTGGGCAGTGATTGGCGCAGTCCGAGATCGGCTTGGCTGCAACGAGGCGGCGCGAGCGCACCTTTGTGGCTGCGAGTTGGCAATGGCCGTCACACGCAGCAACCCAGCGCCCATGGCATGAGTAATCCCTGTGGTTGTTGCTGCCTTCTCCGAGGAAGCTCGTCCATTGACACCAAGAAAAAGATACCAAGTGGGCGCTCGGGTGCGAATGGGGAGCTGATAGGCCACGAAGGGCGCAGGCTGGCGTCAGACAGGCGGCTGGCTCCTGTCGGCGGCCTTGCCGCACCTGTCCGTCATCCGACCGCCGCCCCCGACAGAGCCAGAGCTTCGGCGGGGCCGACGGGCCGTAGAAGCGAGTAAAAGGGGCATCTGAGTCGATTTAAATCACGTGCTTTTCGGCCGAGATCTTCCGCTCAGTATGGCGCCTCGCCCGCTTTCTTTTTAAAAATAGATCCGGTGCTTGGTTATTTTATTTTTGGCAGAGAATTGTGTTTTATACCATATACAAATCTCCTATCAGCTTTGGTGCCACGCTATTTAAATATGTCCCAGCGAACTTGACGGATTCCACCGCGTGGAATGGGCGTAAAATATTTGGTGCTGATTTTTTTGATGCAGGATGGAGGGCGTCTCAGGGGGTGCTGTCGGCCACTCCGAATAATAAAAAACGAATTTTAAAACGAAAAGTGCCGAGCTGAGTTTTGAATGCAAAATCGACGAGTCAAGTTACTTACGCAACTGGCGCATTGACATACTTGCGCAGCCGAGGCAAGAGCAACAGCCATGAAGAGCGACTTCCTCGGCGCGACCATCGCCATCGCGGCCGCGATCGGTTCCAACCTCGGTGTCAACGTCCAGAAGCGGTCGCATGACCAGGAGGACGCGCGGCCCAAGCACCTCCAGCGCCCCTACACGAAGCGTCCGGTCTGGTGGTTGGGCATGTTCTTGGTCGTCTTTGGCTCGCTTGGTGACCTCTTTGCCCTCGGTTTTGCGCCGCAGACACTTGTGGCCTCGCTTGGCGGTGGTTCGACGATCGTGGCCAACGTTCTTATCGCCCGCTTCTGGCTCAAACAACAGCTCTACTTCACCGATATGATCGGTGTCGCGCTTGTCTCTACCGGCGTCGTCGTGCTCGCGCTTTCGTCGTCTGAAGAAGGCAAATACTCGGTCAACGAACTCTTCGTGCTCATGCAAGCGCCGGGCTTCATCGTCTATGCCATCTTGACCACCGTCTTTGTGGCCTCGCTCATGCTCCGCGTGCGCCGTAGCACATCACCTGCCTTGCGCGTCGTCGACATCACGGATGAGGTGCGCAAGAAGGAGCTTGCCGACCTCGAAAGCAATGTTCAGGCCGCGGAAGAAGCGGCTGCTCCTCGCCCAAGCGAGGCGACAAGTGAAGGCAGCACTGTGTCGCCATTCCCTTCACCAGTCATCGGGGATGTCGAAGAGAAGGGTCTGCTTAAGTCGGAATCGCCCAACCCTGCCAAGATTCTCACATCCCAGAAGCACACGCTCATCATCGACAAGCACCTCCCGCTTTACTGGGCTGCTATCTCGGGCACCATTGGCGCCCAGTCGGTCCTCCTCGCCAAGTGTGTCATGGAGCTTATCTTTATGAGCATTGAAGGCGACAACCAGTTCCGCTACATCGGCACGTGGATTCTTGTCGCCGGTATGGTCGCCTCGCTCCTGACGCAGACACACGCCTTGAACAAGGCGACCATGGCTGGCGACACGATGAGCACCTTCCCCGTGTTTCAGGCCTTCTGGATCGGCATGAGTAACATCAGCGGCATTGTGTTCTTCCAGCAAGCGCACTCGTTCACAATGACGCAGTGGGTCATGTTCCCCTCGGCCCTCGTCCTCGTCATGGTGGGTATCATCCTTGTCGCCAAGCATGAGAAGATGGGCAACCATGTCAAGTACTCTGTCGCGATGCCCCTCCAGTTGAGCAGCCCTCGCCAGCACGACATCGTGGCCCAGTCGTTCCTCTTCAAGGAGCTCACACCGCAGACGACGACGGAGCAAGACGCGCGCCTCGACATCGAGGGCTACGACAACATTGAGATCTCGGACCACGTCGACGTTGTTGCCGCTTAGGAGCTTCGTTGTAGCCTTATTTAATCGCATGCTTTGTGGTCTTCTCCGATGACACCGCGCCGGGTTCGACGAAGGCGCCGAGGCACCGAAAGTCCGGTTGGGTAGAGCCCAAAGAAATCTTTTTTAGGGGTTTTGTAGCCGCATACATGGCAGCAGAGCTGGAAGTTCCACAAGCACATGCTCCTGCTTACTGGATTGATGAACGAGTACAGTGTCTCATGGGCAAGTGCACCCGACAACCGACGAAAGCATTGCACAGATGGATTCACCGAGAGTCATGAAGCCAAGGCGCCTTCTTCGTATCCCAACTCCATGGGCCTCTTGGCCAGCGTTGCTTCCAAAACCCACCTACCCGGCTCTAACATGCACTCGATTCGGAAGCGTATTCACATGACGTTAAGGTTTCGGCAGCGGGAGCAGCTGGCAGATGCTTGTGCTCAAAACCACGTGCAGCGCCCGGCGCACGTCGATGCTGCTGGCGTTGACCAGCGCGATGAGCTGGGGGTAGAGCCACTCGAGGTGGCGCAGCACCTACGGCTCATGAGCTCACGCCGCTACCGGTATCTACCTCGTCCTGCGAAAAGGCAGCGACCACGTGCAGAATGTCGACGACGAGCGGGATGTACCCCGCGGCGCGTTGGCGCCGGTCGGTACTGAGCCACGTCGGCTCGGGCTTGTCGAGGCCCCAGCTCAGGTACTCGTCCAAACACCGGTGCACGAGCGCCGTGAACTCGCTGCGCATCGCCTCCAAGTTGTGCACGACGACCTTGAGGTACTCGCGCGTGCCAAGCACCTCCTGCTGTAGCATGTGCGGCAGTTCGCCGGCGCCGAGGCAGCCGTAGCGCCAGCCCAGGTCAAACAGCGCCTGCCGCACTTCCACGTCGTCGTTGAGTCGCCGAGCGACGGCCAACGTATCCTGCAAGCACGCCTACGCCTGGGTCAGCCCGCCCCACGCCCCCGCGCCGGTACCAGGAGCGCCGTAAAGCAACTCGGCGGCAGCGACGAGATCTTGACGAGCACACTGCCGAGGATCCTCTGCAGCTCCAGTAGCACGAGCATGTGCGTGAGCGACGGCGCCGCCGCGATGGTCCAAGTTGTCGGGAAGAGAGCTGCACGCACAGCCGGGTACATGGCGAGCGAGGCGGCCGGCGCCGCTTCCAACGGCCGAAAGAGCCTGCACGGTCGTCAGTCAAAGCCATTCCCCTCCACGCACCCGCGCGGCAGCAAGTGCGCCGCGATGCTGACAAGCGTGAAGGCAAGGCTCTCCCAGAGGTCGGCGTCGAACTGGTGGCCATGGCGCACAAGAAGGTGCTCGAGGGCGATGGCAGCCGCGCACGCGAGCTGCTCCTCGGGCTCGTCCGTGAGCCAACGGGCAAGAAGGTTCTACGCGGAACCTTAGCCGTCAGCACCGCCGGAGATGCGTACGACGATGTCGGGGACGTCGGCGACCACTTTGAAGTATGTTCCGTAGAGGTGCACAAGCGCCAGCAACGCCTTCTTGGACGACTTGCGGTTGAAAACGGCGGGCGACCGCGTCTCCACGCGCCGGATGTGCTCCATGAGCGGCAGCAAAATGGACTTGAAGATCACGTGCCAAAGGCTCGCCCCGATCACATGGCCGTGTGTGTGCAGGCTCCCATACAGCGTGTCGAGGGCGGTGTGCCTGCAACGGGTAAGATCTTGCCTACCATGAAACCTACCTCATGTCTTGACGCGCGTCGCTCGCAAGCACGAAGAGCGGGTGCAGCGCTGGCAGCCACACATGCGTATGCTGCGTCTGGTCCGTGTACTCGACGTCTGGCTTGGCGGCGCGCGGCGAGAGCACGCCGGCGTCGAGCGACTCGATCACGCGGCCGGTGGCCACATGTCTACGCGGTGTGAGCGGTGGCGGCTGCGGTGACGCACCCGAGACACGTGCCCATGAGTGCAACGGCGGAGCGGCACATGGCCGCGAGCGCAGGCCGCTCGGCGTCAGGCGCGTCGTTGCCCACAGACGCAAAGAGCAGCAGCGCGTCGAGCACGTCCTGGAAGACGGCAACGACGCGGTCAAAGTGCGTTTCGACGATCATCTTTGCGATGGCAAAGCCCACGAGGACGACGCGGTCCTCCGACTCCTCCGCGCGGTCGTACGATTCGGCGGCCACCCGCAGTACGCCCCATATAGTCTTCCAACCCGACTTGATGTGCTCGACGCGGCCGAGAATCATGTTTTGCACGCACCCGAGCACGAGTTCACGGATCTCGGTGGCCATCGCGTTGGAGATGATGATTTGGAACGGCGTCAAGAAGAGTCGCTGGAAGTTGAAGTCCCGGAGTTCGTCTTTCTCGAGGAACTTCATGCTGAGCTGCTTGAGCGAGTCAATCGCGTACATGGCGAGACCGAGGTTGTCATGGCACCCGATCGCCGTGAAGTGCCGGCTTAGCACTACGCGCCGCCGTTAGCAGCCGCCGCCACCGCCGCCCACCATTCCACATGTTGGCCCACACAACGCGGGACCGGACGTGCATGTTCATATCGGCCACCTCGACTAGCTTTTGCAGCGAGAAGACGCGCGGTAGCGACAGCGGCGCCCCGCGCACCGAAATGCCCACGGCCGCCAGGCCCTGGCACTCGCTCAACGACACGACGCAGAGAGCAAGCACAAACTCTTGGACGGCCGCGTCCGAGAGCTGCACCGAACTCGCAAACACGCGGTCGCTGGCGAGGCCGTCGACCTGATCGAGGAGGCGCTGGGCGTTGCGGGCCTCGGTGGCCACCGTCGACTCCTCCGTCGGCGGCACCTACCGACGTGTGAGGCGAGTCCGAATCCGGTGATTACTGGTGGCTTGAACGGCTTGGGCGACGTGCCGCCAAAGCTCAGCGCGCCGTTGCTTGGCGTGAACGGGTTGTTAAGCAGCAGCGTCGCCGACTGGAACGACGACAGGCGCTTCGAGGGCACGGGTGCCGGTATCACGGGCGACGGCGCGGAGAAAAACTGCGTGTCGCTCTGCAGCCCTTGCGCGTGCAGCTGAAGACGTGCGAGGTGCGATAGCGCCTGTAGAACGTCCCGCTACACAACATCTATTAGTCACGCGCGGGAAGCTTGGAAACGAACCCACGAGTCGCCGAGGAAGTTGCCCTCCTTGACGGCGATGGCGATAAGCGTCTTCATGGCCTCAATGTGCTTGCCGCGAATCTCCCGCGTCGCCGAGTGCTGCACGGCCGTGAAGTTGGCCAGGATCGACACGAACGCGTCGCGCTCCGAGCTCATTGCAAGGCTACGCGCATGAGGAGCTTTAATCTGCGGAAAACGCGTACCGGGCGGCCAAGTGGATGGCGTGCTTGAAGCCGTCGAGGCAGTACTGGATGGCCACGGGCTGATCTAGCGTCTCGAAAAGCACGCTGCAACACGCCAGCAGCGGCGCCCACACGATCTCGAACATCGGCCGAATGTACGCGTTGTTGCGGTCGTCGCGCACCACGTGAAACGACTTGGCCTCGTCGTCCGCGACGGGCGACGCGGCAGGCGCCACTTTGCGCTTGAAGAACGCCTCCGATGCCTTCACCTGCGCAACGATGACACAAGCACGCCGCGCCACGTACCATGGCTTCGCGCTCCTTCCCAAAGGCCTCGCGCCGCTGCTTGTCGAGCACCGACGCCGAGAGCGGAAAAGATGAGCTCGACTCGCGTTTGAGCTTGGCCCGGTCGTCATCGTCCTTGATTGAGATCGGGAGGCTCTTGATGCGGTCGTAGATGCCGCCGAGGTAGTCAGCGGGCAGGTCTTCGCCATTGTTAATGCCACGGTTGTTGCGAGCGAAGCCTTCGCGGGTCATCTTCTTTTCTTCAGGAATCGACGGGTTGTGCAGGTCCTATCGACGTCTGAGGGCGAGAGGCCCAGCCGCCGCCCACCGTTTGCAGCAAGATGATCGAAAAGCTCAGTACAAACGCCGTGTCGGCCGACGGAAACACGCCGGCGTTGTTCAAATGGTACCTACCGTCGGCATAAATGGCGCCCAGCCATGCAAGCTTACCGCTCGGCAAACTTTTCCATCATACGGTCGATCTTCTGTGCCTCGCCTGGGAGCCGAAAGGCCGCAAGGTACCTACGTCATCTAAGGCGCTGCGTCCATGAGCCGCACACGCACTTGCGGATCGCATCGTCGATCGAGAGGTCGTGGAAGTCCATCTGATCGACAAACTCGTGAAGCACTTTGACGCAAAAGCCATTCTGGTACTGTGCCTCCTTGCCGAGGTACTCGCCAAGCTATGCACATTGTAACCTCGAACGGCGTCGCCGCGTACCTGGAACTTGTCGAGGCGCGAGTTGTAGTCGTGGAAGAACTGGGCCACGCCACGCGCGTCGCCCTTCGGGATCAAGTCGTGCGCCATGCAAAACTTGATGCCGTCGGTCGCTTTGACGTTGAACTTGACGATGCCTACGCCCGCGTTGGTGCCGGCCGCAGCCCAATGTGCACCTGTGCTCAGCAGATCCTGTCGTTTCTTCTTCTTGTCGAACACCTCGACGACAGCCGACGTCCGGCACGTTGGCGTCGCCACGTCTTCCGTGGTGTCTTCCGTGTCCGAGTTGTCGTCTGGCGCACAGGCTGGGCGTGGAGGAGGAGCGGGCGACGTACCTGAGGCCCGTACGGGCGCAGCTTCCGAAATGAAGTTGGCAGCCTTCTTGAGCGAATGCACGATGGCTGCGAGGCACTCGAGGCCTTTGAGAACGAGTGCGGCCTCTTGTTGCTGCAGTTTGAGCTGCCGGACGTTTGTCGTGGGCGTTTCCTTCTTGGTGAGCTTGGTGACCTTGGCCAGCGCGTGCACGATGCGCTTGAAGAGGTCGATCGACTCCCAGTCGCAGTCGTAGTTGAGGAAGATTTCGCTCAGGATCTGCTGGTCGTCGCAAATGTGGTTGAGCACCTCGAGCACAAGCATTTTGTGCTCGTACGTCGAGTTTTCCGAGTCAAGTATCCCGAGGAAGATGTTGGTGATAAACACCTCGATTTCGCCTGCAGCTCGCCCGTGAGACCCGAGCGTCGGCGGACAGCAGACCTTTGAGGTGCGCTTTGAAGTGCGTGATGAGCACCACAAACACGCGGAGACTGAGCTCCACCACTTGCGTGTAGATCGACGTGCAGTTCTGCAGCAGCGAGACGCACAAGTAGGACCGAATGGCCACGAGGAACCTACGCGTCACGGTGAGTCGAGCCGGGAGCTACCGGTCACCGTTCGTGGCTGCGGAAGGTTGGGCCAGCGTGATTGATGACGCCTAGCAGCAGTTCGAGCGATATCATCTTGCTCTGCATAGCGAAGGGGTCGTCTACGGCATTCGTCAGCGCACGGACAGATATGGCGGGGGCACCGGCCGACGGCTGCGTCGAGGTAGCGCTGCCCACAGCGTCTTCGACGACAAAGCGCATTGAGATGCGACAGACAGCTCGAAAGACAAGGTACGCATCCTTGTGTAGCACTGTGGGGAAGAGCACAGCGTGGTCCTCGCCAAGTGTTTTGGACGACTGCAGCGTGCGCGAGTTATACTTGAAGCCGAACGCAGCTTGAACCTGCACGAAAACTTGAGGATTGAAGCGCTGAGTGGGGGTACCGAAGGGTATAGCGCCGTGTGGCCATGGGCCAGCTTGGAGAGCGATCGGCTCGGTGTCATGGCGACTTCGGCCGACGCTGCCGTCTCCATGCGCTGGAAGACCGTTGTGACCATGCGCTGCAACGTGCCTTTGGCGACCGTTTGATTGATCATGCTTTTGCTCACGAGGTAAATGTGGTAGCTACATGGACAGTGTTGCAGAGGTCCTGGCGCCATGGTCACCGTACCCGGCACGGATTGCCTTGAGAAGTGAGTGTTCGTGAACTTCGCACGTGGGACTCGCCACAGCCGTGAGCACCGCTTTAAGCACTTGCAGCTGCACGTCGTTTTCGGGGTGGTCATTGCAACTGCAGATGACCTCGATGACGGCGTCAATGAGTAAAACGCGACCCGTCGATGTCGTGTTCATCGTCTCGTCCGTGAGGTGCAGCGCGCGTTGGAGACGATCTTGGAGGCCAGTCGAGATGGGTTGGTCTCCCTTGAGGTACCCAAAGGCCATCATCTTCTCAAGGCAATCCATTGCGAGGCATGTGACCTTGGTTTGCTTGGAGATGATCGCGAGGAAGAGCGGTTGCACGTACGTCTCCTCCGGTAGGTTGGGCGACCCAGCCTTGAGGTGTGAGAGGACTTCATCACAGCTCTCGCGCAGCTCCTTATCGCGGTCTCGCTTTCCGAGGAGCTTCCGGACCTTGCCCACCGTGCGCTCTGCGAAGACGTCCATCGGCAAAACTGTCGCGTCCCTCTTTTTGACACCGCGGCTGTTGCCCGGTTGTCCAAGTCAACAATAAAATTCGTGTCAAAGTACTTCTTATTTGTAGCGCCATTTTCAGTTGCTTATTGTATTATATCCGGATACAAAATATGCTCACAATGGTATGCATTCCAACACGCTAAGTTCACTCAACTTTGCCATGTGGTTTGTGCACCCAGGATCCATTGAACGCACCAAGCACAACAGTTCCCACGCCTCCGCCGTAGTACCATTCGTCCAGCTAGCATTCAAACATACAGGAGACCACCGCAATTGAGGTCATATTGAGCCTACTGCGCTGACGTGGTGGCGCGGTTTACATAGTGACATTTGCCCATACTTATTGCGTGTATTTAGCCTCAACATCGGACATTCATTCCACGCCCGCCAAGCTGAACGTCGATGCGCTGGCGGCCGCACGGCGCAACACGTCAAGGCCTTCGCTAACGCTTCGGACCTCAAATCGATTGCCACCTCCTTTAACGTTCTAGTTAAATCCTACAGCAGGAATGCGGAGCTCCTCGTCGAAGGTTGGCCAAGTCCCTCATGATGCAAGAAAGTCGGGACGATCTGAAGGTAGATCAGCTAGGGTAGCCTGTTTCAAACCTTCATCGGGCCTGTGGCGCTTTTCTCGCTCAATACTGTCGTCTGCCTTACTCTGCATGCCTGCGGACGCCATTTCTGCCCTTCGAACAGCACGTTAGCTTGGGTGATGCAATAGTGGCGCGGTGTGCCAAGTCGGTGGGAGTTCTGTGCGCTGTGGAGAGCAGCGATGCCAGTGACACCAGAAAGCACTCACTCCCTTGAGGGTTCTTGAAGGAGTTCTGACGAGCACGACGGGGACCTCGTCGGTATGCTTGCTGGCAGACAACGCAAAGCTTTGTGGGGTAACGCTCCAAACCAATAGACTCGCTTGAAGCCTCCACGAAGCGGTCGCTTCTTTTGGTACCGCCCAGCCTTTCTCCACAGAATGCGGTGAGTGTGTGCTACAAAGCACACACCCACTCTTTGGAGCGAGGAGTGTCTTTGCATAGTTTCGCTACAGGAGACTCAGCATGGCGACTTGTGAACGACACGTCCCTTGCACCGTCGAGCAAAGAGTTAAAATTATCAATGTATCAAGTCGATTTGCGAATGGGTTGCCGCCATGTTCAGGATATCGCAACCAAGATAACATTCGAGCGACAGCAAGGCGCTCGGTCTCCGTCGGCTTCACCGCATCATTCAGCTGCTGCTCCGCCCTGCATGCGACTGGAACGATCTCAATTTGATGCCTTCCCAAGCACTCGACTCGGAAATGCACGCCTTTCGAGGCGAACTGCTGGCTGGAGGTCTGTCTTCAGGGGACGTATCGCTGAACCATATTGCGTCGTCGAGTCGTCGATGGCGTGGACGTAGTCTGTCGGTCCTCGGCCTCGGTTCCTCGCCACAGGCTCATTGAGAGACCAAAAACGTAATAGTAATCTCGTTAAATGTACAATATCAATCGCGGTCGAAACAACAGACGCACTCCATTACAACGGGCCGATAAATAGCGAGCGGTGCCTTAGCTGGCGTCGATGGCACGGCCCGTCGTGGGTTTGCGGGGCGCTTTGAAGGTGGTCGCGTTGAGCGACAGACGCGGCGCCTTGCCCTTGGGCGGCGTCACAGGCGCGTTGATATCCATCTCGACAGGTGCTGCTTTGGCCTCGCGCTTGGTCACTTGGCGGCCCGCGGCGCCGAGCTCGCATTGGTTCACTTGCTGCGCAAACCGGAGACTGCACACGCTCTCGTCCACGCTGGCGTCTGTTGGGCTCAAGTTGACCATCATGAGCGTCTTGCCGTCGCCCGAGAGCGCCGGCTGCAGCACATACGTGAGCTTCGAGTTGCGGTACGGAATGTGGTTCTGCTTTTTGGCGATGGCGCTGAACACGTCGGCGAGCGAGCTCAGGCTCTTGTTGATGGCCTGGGCTTCCTTAAGCCGGTCGCCCGTCGCTCCGGACCGCGACAGACGCTCGCTGCCCGCGAGGTCCACAAGCGACAGCGACCCCACAAGCTCTACTTCTGAGCCGTCCTCCTCTCGCTTGGCGCCGCGCAGGTGCAGCGTGAAGATCGAGTGCGACCGCGACGACTCTGCGTTCATGTCCGTCTTCTCCACGCTGCGGTTGCTCGCGGCGCGCTCCATGATGTCTTCGATCTGGTCGAGGCCACGGCCGTCCGTAAGCGAAATCGGGTACCGCAGCAGATTCTCCACGTAGTTTTTGCCCGCCTTGTCTGTTCGGATCGTGTACTTGAGCGGCGCATCGCCCAGCAAGTCCCGGATCGTCTCGTTGTAGATCTCCATGTACGTCACCTCGAGCGTGTAGTCCCAGCCTTGCTCCAGGAGCGTTGCGCAGCAGCCCATGATCTACCGCCGACATGAGTATCTCTCGGCGCCCGCAAACTCTACCAGGTTCATCGACCGCGGGATGATGCCGCGCATCTCCGGCCGGCGCCCGCCTTGCATCTAGTGCCCGAACCATGAGCGCCGCCCGCACTGCGAGCGTACCGTGTACGTCTTTCCGGACCCTGTTTGCCCATAGGCAAAGATGCACACGTGGTAGCCGTCGATTGCCGACTGAATGAAGTCGGCAACTTCCTACGCACATCGAACGTCTCAGGGGGGCGGGGGGCAAACCACGTACGTTGAAGACCTGCTCTTGGCCGTGAGTTTGGCCAAAGAGCTTGTCGAAACTGAAGCGCATCTGTTTGGCCGACGACACGATCGTCGACGCGTCTTCGTCCACGACCCAGCTCGACTTGAGCTTCTCGTAGTCGCCGTCCGAGGGCAGGAACGGGCGCAGACGTACGTGCACGCGGACGTTGCCGCGCAGCTCTTGGATGGTGTTGTGCATAGCGCGACGAAGAATGTTTCCTACGCTACTTGAGGCCAACGTGCCGCTGCCACCGCTCAGTACCTTCGTGCACCTGCCGCTCGAGGTCGGCGACGAGCGCCGTTTGCGCGGCCAACTGCGTGCGCACTTCAAAAAAGTCCTCCGTGAGCTTCTTGAACTCCGAGTCGTCGACGACCGCGCCCGCTGGTGCCGGTGCCGGCAAGCTAGCGTCGCGCCGATGGATCGCTTCCGACGTGGACACGCGCGATAGCACGCGGTTCTCTGTTTGGAGCATGCGCATCTACGCAGGGGCGTGAGTTCGTTTCTGGGCGAGCGTGGAACCTCTTCCGCCACCGAGTGCATCTTCTTCTCGTAAGCGGCCTTCATCTCTTCCAGCCGCGCCTCGCATCCTGTCTGTACCGCGACCATCTGCGCATAGAGCGCCGTGTTGTCCGACGCGAGCTGGTCCTGGGCCAGCTGAAAGTGCTCCCGGCGCGACTTTTCCTCGGCGACGGTCGCCTATGGCGCATGAGCGTTGCTGGTCGTCGCTGTCGATCACATACCTTAAGCGACGTCACCTGGTCCGTCCACGCATGGCGCTCGGCGTCCACTTGCGCGAGCTTGGCCTCCATGGCGCTGACGGCCTCTTGCAGCGCCACGACGTCTTTGTCTTTGGCGGCGATGACTTCGTTGGCTTTGGCGAGCTGCGATGTAACGTGCACGATGTCTTCGGTGAGCCGGCGATTCTCCTTGATCATGTCGGTGGACTTTTGCCAGAACGTCTTGGCTGACGTGTTCTCTTCGTCCTGGATGCGCCACTTCTCCTGGAGGTCGTGGAGCTCCTTTTGCACGGCGCTGTGGTCGATTTGCAGCTGCGTCCACTGCAATTCGAGTTGAACCTTCTCCGCCTCGAGCGCTTTGCGCTGGCTGGCTTGCGTCGCAACGGTCGCCCATGCGTCTTGGGTCACCTTGGACACTTGAGCCGTGTAGTGCTCGCGGAGCTGCTGCAGGTGCAGTTCGTGGGCCTTCTCCTTGTCGAGCCACTGCGCCTGGTACTTGGCGACGATGTTCTGCGTGTTGCGCTCCATAGCGGCGCGAACAAATTCTTGCATGGAACTGTCGAGCGTGCGCAAAAGCGGGTCGTCGTCGAGGGTCGGCGGAGCCTCGGGGCCGCTCGGCTCGCCAGCCTTGGGCTCATCGACACGCAGCGCGGCTTCTGCGTGGACGTTGGTCAAGTCGCGCTCGATTGCTTGGCATGTTTGCGCGAACGAGTCCTTTTGCATGTGCAGGTCGCGGAGCCGGCACTTGAGGCGCCTGATGTACTTGTCCTGCGCCTCGATGCGCACCTTGGGGTCCATAGACCGAGGGACCACCGATGCAAGCGCCTCCTCAATCTCCTTTTCTGTCGTGAAGATTGTCTTGTACGCATGCAGTACCGTGGAGACATCGGTTTCGTTGCCCGCCGAGAAACTCCGGCTGCGTGGCAAAGGCGACGCGACCGCAGCCGGCGGCGGTGTTGGAGGCACAACGGGTGGCGGGGGCTCTGTCAGCACCACGCTCGGAGGCACCAGCCTCGACGGTAGGCTGAGCCGCGGCTGCCGCGCGCTCGGAGTTTTGGCCGGTGCCGGCGCCGGTTCTTTTGCTGCGAACGCGAGGTCAACGGCCGCCGCAATGGACCCGCGCTTTGCCGTGCCCTTAGGCGACGCCTTGGTCACGGTGCGTGCGCGCACGGAGGCGCTGCGAGGGACGGCTGTTGGTAGCGCGGTGGGCGGGGCCGCGCGGGCCGACACAGTGGGCGGCGGCGCGATGGCGGTGGGGGCTCGCAACAAAGATGTGCGCGTGGTGCCCACAGGGAGCGACTGACGTTGCTCGCGCGCTTTGGCGGTGGCCGCGGTTGCGGCAGCACGGGCTGTAGAGGACGCAGCACGAGATCGGGACGCGTTGGTATCGCGAACGGGTATCGCGGAGGAAGCACCGCGCACGGTGCCAATGCGGCTTGTCTTTCGAACGGTCTTGGTGCCGTCGGCAGCGGTCGGCGAAGCCTTGACGTCTTCGGTCGTTGCCGACGTCGCAAAACTATCGTCCGTGGCCCACGAGACTTCCGAGAACTCGGACGTCGTGTCGGAGAAGTCGAGTTGTTTGCACAGGTCGGGCGACGTCATGGAGGCGAGTGGTGTGGCCTCCGTGTGGTCGCCGATGGAACCACGGCGGCGCAAGATTGTCGCTATCGACACGCGCGTGGCGCCCTCGAGGAGCGCTTCCGTCATCGCCTTATCTTCCTCGGTGCCCTGGCCTTGGCCTTGAATGGTCGCGAGCGTCAACTGGACCTCTGTTTCGAGCTCGTCGTGCCCATCCCCCATGCTTGCCGAAGTGATCTCGGTGCGATCGTTTCTCACAAGAACCACCACTGACGAATGGGGGAAGAAGGCCAAGCGCCAGTACACTGTACGGCCAAACCAGCTGCTGGCCCGAGTCTCTTGAACTTTGTATACCCCAAGCCAATCACACACAAGGTTTGGGTGCGTGCGCCGCCGATCTTTCTCGCTGCTGCTGCGGCTGCAACGGTGCCTCGCTACGCCGCCCGCTACGCCGCGCGCTACATCGTCACCACGGCGCGTGACCACTGCCCTGGCGTGAGTTACCGCTGACCATCGCTGCCCACGAGCGAAGGACTGGGCACCTGCAGCCAAGGGCGTCAAAATTTGAAGCTTTTATGGACCCGGGTTGAAGTCGGCGGCGTGCTGAACCCCAGGGCCACTACAGCGCACGTATGTCGTTACGGCAGCCACCCCCGACACAGCGAGCGCAGGAGCCGCTGGCACGACCCGCCCGTGCGAAACGTGTGGCGTCACCAACGTCGACCCGGGCAAGATGGAGGTGGCCGGTGCGACGGACCGGTCGGATAACTTCTGCGGACGTCGCGGCACCTGGACTGGCAGCGGCCGACGCAGGAACAGCCCTCAGTGACCCCCATGGCGCGGCACCACCAAGGAGTTGTCCATCGCACCTGTGGGTGCTAGTATCGTATTTCACACTACTGTCTCAGATTCGAGAAAATTACCATAAACGTCTCATAGGACAGGACTGTGTGTGCCGTGTACCAACATGACGGAGCCGGTCAGCGGCTATACCGCTGCGAGCCCTTGTTGTCGTATTGTCAAACTACTATGCGCCGTTGTCAGTGCATGTGCTGAACAACCTCATTTCTACCTGCCCGTGGCGCTCTAGCAACCTTTTTGGGCTCGTGGATTACCCAACACAATTGCTGTGGGTGTCCGGCCTCAAGCGTTGGCGCAGTCAGTCTACATGTCCAAGGCACATGGTCGCGGTCATTACTATGCGTATGTACCAGTGCGGTTCTTAACAATCGAGGTCCACTGGTGAGGCAACAACTGCCGGCACCAGGCATACTACCTCTCCACGGGCAATGGCACGGGTACGACGCAACTTGAGACCACGGTTGATGGTCCATCGTGTAAGCTACAGGTAATCTCCACTACAGCACACAGAACTGCATGAGAGATTTGAGCCACCACCCTGGAGGGTTGTTTTTAATTTTGCATATTTAAATGTTGTGTGCGACGGTTGTGAAAAATTGGTGTTGACTTGCGAATGGTGATGAAGTGGTCGTGGACTGAGGGCGTGACGACCGCCGCCGCTGTCGCCGTCGTCGCCGTGGGGCTGCGCTACCTGGCCACGAGCAAGGCGCGGTCCTCACCGCGCTCGACTCAATCTTCGGTACCTCGCCCGCTCAACATCACCCGCTCACCGTCATGCAGGGCCCCAAGACCGACCTAGATTTACACTTCGAGCACGCTGCGGCCTTCGTGGCAGCCGCATCCAAGCTCTCGAACGAAAACGTAGGCGGCTCCTCGACTCTCGGTATTTGCTGATGGACGACTAGAAACTGGTCTTGTACGCGTTTTTCAAGCAAGCGACACAGGGTGACTGCACCGCCGCCAAGCCGTCAGCCATTGAATTTGTTGCCAAGGCGAAATGGTACCCTGTGCCTATTTTGACAAAGATGTACGCCTCAACAGGGATGCCTGGATGGGACTGCAAGGCATGACCAAGGAGGAGGCCCAAAAGCGGTACCTCGAAGTCGTCTCGTCGGTGTGCAAAGGCTATTCCTACGACGCCGAGATCATCTCCAGCGAGATAAGCGAAGACGAAAGCAGCGCAGATGGCAGCACCTTCTCCATGGGCAGCGCCACGAGTCAAGTGTTAGTCGACCGGTCCGCCCTGAATGGGTTCAACGCCGATGGCTCATATCCGTAGCACAACCAAGGAATGGCAAGTCGTCGAGAACGAGTACCATGCAGCGCGCAATGGCAATCTCGATGACATTGACGCCGTACTGAGTCAATCTCCGGATGCTCTCGATCGCCAGGTCCATGCCGGTGGCACTCGTTGGAAAGCTCAATTGCCGGTAGGACGACGACGGACGGACTATGCTGCATTGGGCTGTGGACCGCGCTCAAACGGACGTTGCTGCATCCTTGATAGCTCGTGGCGCCAACGTCAATCTGCAGGTACCCACCGCGTCATTTTCATGGCATACCATTGGACGCAGGACAAGGAAGGCATGACGCCGCTGCACTACGCAGTGCTCTGTGAGCACATCCCCCTTGTCGACTTGCTGGTGGATGACATGTCGGTCATCTCATTGTAATCTGTGCGGGGGGTTGTAGGTGCAAAACGGAGCTGATATTTCCATCGCCGATGCCGATGGGGAAACGCCGCTTGCTGGGGCGTCGCCGGCGGTCAAAGCGCGGATGGACAAGACCAAGGAAGTATCGGAGTAAGCAAACAATGTTGAAACTGGTGCTTTTATAAGAATGAGACGGGGCCTCCGAATGAATCTACGTCGAGGGCCTCGCCGTTCGTGGATGTGTCTTGGGGTGAGTACTTAAAGGAAGTTGTCTTCGTTTTGGTCATCGATTTCCTCGGCGTACTTGATCAAGTCCAGGTGGTGCACGACAGGTTGGTTGCGCGGCGACAAACTGCGAAGAGATGTCATGGCGCGTGCGAAAAGCTGTTCACGTTGATGAAGGACGTCCTTCGACATGATATGGATGCCCTTTCGTGCGTCCAGAACAAGAGGAGGCAAGTTCATGAGAATCGGATCTTGCTTCAGAGAGACGCTGGGCGAGAGCGAGTGGGGTGGCGAAACGACAACGGGCATCTGGGGTTGCGCAACCGTCAGCTCGACCTGGGGCGCAGAGGTCTTCTTCTCCTTTTGCTTGGGCTCATGCACCTCAGGAAGGACTTCGCTAACAACCGAGGCCTGGGCTCGAGCGAGGCCAACAGCACCCTGCTGAAGGAAGACGGGCAGGAAAACAAGGCCGAGGCAGGCCAGCAGGTAGAGCTTCCAAGGCTCCATGCGGGCGAGCATAAAGGTAATACCCGAGAGCCCCAAGCAGCCAACGATGACCTGGGCGTTCATTTGCAGGTAGGCGACCGCGCGCTGGGCGGTCTTGGACTCCGAGAGCTCGCGGAGCATGAGCATCGTATCTCTCTTGGTGTCGAACTGTGAAATACTGAAATGTATTCAGACCTGGTTCCTGGGTTGCGTCGCACTTAATTTAGGCTGACGTTCCAAGCCACCATTGGTCAAAATCCATTCCATTTCACCTTCATCGGCCAATCGCATGGCCAGTCCATTTTGCCAACTCCCACTTTGTATAGAACGGGCCATATCTCCGCCTCTATTTTTGTGCCCGGCATACAATCCCCCAAGCAATTTAAAACCAAACTTTGAAAATTTTAATGCAACCAGATGGAGCCGGATAATTTCCAATATCCCACCTCGCGCAGTTGCCATTACGTAACACACTGCCCCAAATAAAATTGTTTTATTCAAAAAATCACATACAAACCGTGAATTCCAAGGTGAGCGGTGCCATCCGGTGGTGAAAATTAAATCGCCCCGTATTTCTCACGGCATTTTCTTTCCCCAAGCACCGCGGTGCCGGCGGCCGATTGGTCCATTTTCCACTCAATTGCGAGACATGGGTGATTATGCAGGAGTTGGAGTCTCGGACGACTGGCGGAAATGCCAAGCTGATGTGGAAGGCCAGGAAGGGCGGTGGCTTCATGCGGCGCGTTCCTATCGAAATCAATGGCCGCGTTGGATTGTAAATCGGTGGTGCCAAGCTCATTCGTGGTCGTGACGGCGGAACAGCCACCGAAACAGCGAGCGGCCACAGGCCAGCATAACCTCATGCACAAGGTGCAGTTATTTCCAGGAATACATTGCGGGCTGATGGCCCTCGAGGGCTCTGGAATCAGGGCAATTCGAACACCATCCATACAGTACATGCCGCGTTCGTGCAGAAGAACTGTGTCGAAATCCATGCGATCTTAACAAAAGCTGTCCTGGAAGCGCTCGTCGCTTGTCGCACTCGCATGTACCCCCGCGCGGCGGCCGCAAGGCGTTGGCAGGAGGCGCCATCGCAACGTTTGCGTTGGCTCGTGCGTTGAGCGTTGTCCTCATTGCTGCCGTTCCAACGCCATGCGGTTGCGCGACCTGCGCCGTGCTTGTCACCCGAGCCAAACGGTTACTCTCGGTTGAAGTTGCTTCAGTCCGGATAACGCGGTGTCTGAGTCGCCGGTTGGAGATTAAACCGCATGTCTTTTAGTATCTTCTTGTGGATTCGCGGATAAAAGAACAAAAAAGAACGATGATTTATCTTAAAAGAAAATATTTTTAAAAGTATGTGGACGATAAAAATCCAGTCTGATTCGGTCGCAGGGACCTTTGCAACCACAAGCATGGCACGAACCACAGCGGCGGGTCCGCCGCGGCACCTCGTTGGGTACGGCCGCGCGGGCGTGGACCCCAAGTGGCCAGGCGGCGCCAAGCTTGCACTGCAGTTCGTCATCAACTATGAGGAGGGTGGCGAAAACTGCATCCTCGAGGGCGACAGTGGCTCGGAGCATCTTCTTTCTGACATAGTCGGCGCCGCTTCCTACCCTGGCGCGCGGCACATGAACATGGAGTCCCTCTACGAGTATGGTAGCCGTGCAGGCTTTTGGCGCTTGCACCGGATCTTTACGGCGCGGCGCCTCCCGGTCACTGTTTTTGCCGTGGGGCGAGCGCTGGAGCTGCACCCCGAGGCTGCGGCCGCCATGGTCGAGGCCAACTGGGAGGTGTGCTCGCACGGCTACCGCTGGATTGACTACCAGAACGTTGACGAGGCCACCGAGCGCGCGCACATTGCCGCGACCGTCCAGGCGCACATGAATGTCGTCGGGAAGCGGCCCGTGGGCATCTATCAAGGCAAGCCCAACGAACGCACGCGGCGCCTGGTCGTCGAGGAAGGCGGTAGATCTTTCTTTCCATCGGCGTTGCATCAAGCCGTAACATGTAGGTTTTTTGTACGACGCCGACGCATACAACGACGACCTGCCCTACTGGACGCACTACTTTGGGCGTCCGCACCTCGTCGTGCCGTACACGCTTTCGAACAACGACATGAAGTTCGTTTCCCCCGGCGGCTTTGCGAACGGCGACCAGTTCTTCGCCGCTCTCAAGGACGCCTTTGACACGCTGCTTGCGGAAGGCCGGGGCGGCGCACCCAAAATGATGTCTGTGGGCCTCCATTGCCGCATCGCACGTGCCTCGAGTCGCTTCGCCAGGCTCACCCATCGCCGTAGGTCGGGCAGCCAGCGCGGGCTGCGGGACTGCTGCGCTTCCTCGATTACATCGAGCAGTTCCGGGACGAGGTCTGGGTCTGCACGAGGGAGGCCATCGCTCTGCATTGGCATGCCCACCACGCTCCCATGCGTCAGGCCAATCTTTGATTCGCATAACGTCAGGCTAGATGCCTTTGGCTCCACCGAGGCTTTAATCTCGTTGCCCTCGATGTGTCATTACGAGCGTTTATGCATCTTCGAGATGACCGCACGTGGCTGGTGCATCTTGCTAGGGGTTTCATGGGGTGTTGCGAACCTGGAGCACTGAGAGAACATGAACTGGATTGTGTAGTTAGTACGTATGCTCACACACCAACGATGGCCGGTGCATGCTGGTCGTTGGCCTGGGCCATCGTGTGCTCCACTTGCCGCTGGGTGTCGTGCGCCTGTTGCAGCATCTGCCCTAGCTGCGCCTCCAGTGATCCGTCCTCAGCGCGGGTGTCACGACGCGCAGGCTTGGCCGGATCCAGCGACGCAAGCGTCAGCTCCGCGAGGTTTTGCATCACGCGCAGCTGGTGCGGCGGCACATGCGGGCGCGGCTCCGGGTCAAAGACGCAGATGGCACCGAGCACGGCGCCGTTGGCGGCCACGAGCGGCGCACCGGCATAGAAGCGCGTAGCCTGTGGGCCGAGCACGATGGGCAGCCGCGCCCAGTCAACCTTTCCTGGCGGCTCCCGCCGCGTGTCGAGCACAAGCACCGGCGCCTGAAGCGTGAACACGGGGCTGCAGATGCCCATCTGCGCTGGCACCGTGAGCAGTTTACCCTTCTGGTTCACCTTGAGGTAGTGCGTAAGGACAGCGTCGTGCCGGAGCGCAAGGCCCGCGAACTTGCAGCCGAGCGTGTTGCTCGCGAGGTCACACAGCGCCTCAAGAATCTGCACCCGTTCGGGCGGACGCGGCCCCAGCTGTTTGGTGCCCCGGGGTGCGAGGTATGTAATGGGGCTGGCAGCGTGTGTCGTGGGACTTCCCACAGCCCCCGGCGTCGGACTCTGGAGGCGAAAGGCATGCTTCCCAAAGTACGTCCGTTCCACGACGGCCGCGGGCTTCTTGGGCGTGCCAAAGTCAAAGTCGAGCTGCAGCTTGGGCGGGCGGGCAGGTTCCGGCGGCGTGACTGGCGGAGCGACGCACGTGGTGCAGACGCGGATGCTTGTGAGGCCCGCGGTAGGCAGCGCCATGTCCTGGAAAACGGAGCATTGCTTGCAGATGAGTTGGCCGCACGCGCGACAGTGATGCTTGCGACGTACGTGGGTGAAGAGCCGCGCGCACACGCTGCACGAGCGCTGGGCGGCGTCGGGAACCCACGGCACCCGCTGCGCGAGCGCGGCCCCGAGGCGCTGCACGTTTGCGGCGTGCTGGAGACGGGGCAACGCTGCCGCCAGCAGCAGCAGCAGCCGCCGGTTGGCACTGCGGCGAAGCGCTGCGGGTGGCTGGAAAAGCCCCGCGACGAACACGACTCGCGTCTTGTCGGCGTGCGACGTTGGGAAGACGGCGTAGCCGCTTAGGGGCATCACAACGCGCTCGAGCCGGTGCGACTCGAGCAAGGATGGACAATGCTTGGTCTGGATCGACTCGAAGAGTTTGTACCTAGGCCTCGTTTCAACCCAGGCGCGGTAGTGGCATCGGTACCCGACACAGTGAGCTGCCGCAACGGGGTGGCCATCGCGCTGGTTGTCGAGGGGACTGGCGCCGAGCATCAGCGACTGCATGTACTCGACGACGCACAGGTCCACGTCGGGCAAGAGAGGATTGCCGCACCTAAAGGCCAGCCACTGGACGGCTATGGACTCGGCGGGGTGGAGCTGGTTGTGGTACAGCACCGATGCGTCCGCGAAGGTCTGCTGGTAGATGGTGCGCAGCGTGTTACGATAGCTGAGCGCGGCGGAGCTCTCGAGCAGCTGCAGCACGGTGGCGGGCGGCGCCTGTACGACTACTGAGTTGCGCACGAGGTGCTGCGAGGGCGTCGCCGCCTCGACCACGGCCGGCCCGTACTTGGTCTTTTTCCACTCATACGCGGCGTCATCAAGCGCAAGCGCGAGCAGCTCGGGGACCTTAGACCGCGCGTGCTCGTGTAGCTCGGCTTCCTCTTCGCGCGTTAGGTCGAACGCCGACACGAACGCTGCTCGGGCCATCCTCTTGTGCGGTTTCGTTTCCGTTTTCGAAGGGATAGCCCTTCGAGATGCGTCGCTTCCTGCCGCTGTTGCTGCTGCTACTTGGGCTCGCGTGTGGAGGTGGGCAGCTCTTCGAGTCGGGTTCTTCCGCTTTGCCTCGGCCTTCGCCATGCGTCCAAGTCTCGCTTCTCGTCGGACGGTGGGTCTCGTTGGGCGAGCTGGAGCGTGGCGCAGCCAATGTTTCCAAGGCGCTCGTTGCCTTCCTCGCCCAGTCCCGAGTCCCTGTCGCCGTGCGCTTCAACACAGTTGACGTCGTCGTTGCGACGCTTGACGCAGCGGGCGAGGCCCGCGTGGACTTGTGCTTAGAAATCCCCCCCACGGTCGCGCGCACAAGCGTCGTCGACGGCCTCACGGCGTCCTTCATCTGGAGCGGTATCACCGCCAGCTTAGGCACACTGCACCGGCGATTCCAGCTTCTCGACCAAGCCACGCCGTTCCAGGTAGTTCTCGGCCTCGAGTCAGTTTTCTCCATTAAGTCGCTTAGCTCTTGGCTGCACCTGTACTTCATGGAGAAGACGTCGTCGGGGGTCCCTCGGGCCCGCCGTACGCGCAATGGTACCTCGTCGTTGCCGGTGCCCACCGCGGCTTTTGGGACCGCATGGCCGTCAAACACGCAGTAGCGCAGGTGCTTGCGATTCCGACAACCTCAGTCACGGTGGCGACGGCCATCACCCCACCCTACGACGTGTACAGTCAAGTCGCGACCGTCATCCCTGTTGTGCTTACTAGTGTACGTTGCGGTTTTGGCCCGGCGACAGGCCCCGCACGAGCTCTGTAGGTCGACAAGAGCACGTTTGCCACGACGGCCGCGGGCCTCGCAGTGACGCTTGGTACAGTGCTGGCCCAGCGCGACATGGCGCTCCTTGCCCACACCCCAGATGTCAACGGCGACGGGACGCTTCCCCAACGGTGTCACCCTACCAAGCCCCGCAAGCTCACTGCACTGGCCTGTAGGGCAGCGTGGCCGACATATCCGATGCTGGGATCATGGTCGACGGAACCGTTTTCATATTTGCTGAAGTGCAGCGGTGTCAGCAATCTTAGCCTCGCGACCGTCGAAGATGTCGTCGACGCAATTCTCGCTGCCATCAACCAAACCGTGCCCGACTCGAACGTTGCATTTGCCGCGCTGTCCCTTGACCAACTCCCGAAAAACTCAACGGACGCCATCGATGCATCTGCTGCCAACACGATCGACTTCTTCGTCGCTGGCAATGCGACTACCGATGTCTTCACACCGGTCCTCACCTTGTTCAACGCGACGCTGACGCCGTTCGTTCCAACAACCAGCTCGATTGTGTGGTATCCCTACGTGCAGCTTGAATGCCCGTTCGCGCTCTCGCCGGTTGCCGCTGCGGTCCAGCGCATCTCTTTCGCCGCCTACTTCCGCCTTCCTGTCGCTAGTGTGCAGATCGTTAATGCATCGGCCACAGCGACGACCTTCGAAATCGCGCTCAACGACACGCTGCAGCAGCGAGCGTTGTTGACGACCCTCAGCGCTCGCACCCAGTACGCCTCCGCTATGCAGCTCTATGGCGCGGTTCCCACGGCCTGCAGCGTTGGCGCCCAAGCCTTAGCATATCCCAGCACTTATCCTGGCTCAACCTATCCGTGGGGTGCCTCATCAACGCCCCTGGCGGCCACTGCGACGTGCACCGCCACACCCGCAACCGGTGTGTGCTCTTTCTGCTCATAAACTTATTGTTCTTGTATGTGGCTTAGCGTGCGACCAGTGCGAGCGATACCTCCACGCGGCGTGCTTTCCCAGTCCCGCATGCTACCAGGCTCACGCTGGCTTCAACCAGCAACTGCAGGCGCAAATCGCCATGGGATCAACAGACGTCACGGAGCTATTCGCACAGCTCGCGCTCTCGACAGCGACATCCGTGGTGCCCGTTCTGGCCAAGTACTACTCGTGCCTGGCAGCCTTTGAGTGCTCCGTCGGTGGCTCCGCACGTCTCGAGGCCCCAGCTCCAGAGACGCACGTCATTCGGATTTTCAACTCCACCGCCGCCTTTCAGACTACAGTGGCCTACGGCGACGCCCTTGTTTACATCGACAACGCAACGACGGCCTTGCTACTCAACACCACCGCAGCTGCGGCAGCAGCATGTCTGTTCGCTGTTGCAAGCATATCCATTGGCGGCAGCGAGACCGTGGTCACCTTGTCTTTCTTCCCTGTGCTGGTTCCAATGGCGCTGCCTGTCCTCGTGACGTCGACGGAGCTGACGTTAATTATGCGGGCGTCGCAGGCGCAGCAGTGGCTTCGCCACGACGGAGGGATCTCAACGAGCACAACCGTGATCACTACCCGTACGAAGCCAAGTCCTGTTCACCTCATAAGCTGCGTCTATGTTAGCACCGTGTACTGCTTGCAATGCCCTTCTGGAGACGTGCGCAGCGTCGCCCCCCTGTGGAATGCTCGTAGGATGCGTATTTGCTGCTGGGCAGCGGGTGGCGGCGGCCCTCGCCGCCCAACAAGACTTTGCCACGCAGGAAATCACAGCTGCCGTGGCCCAGTGCCACGCCGGCGCGCCACCGAATAGCCTCATGCTCGAAAGCGTGCACTGTTTTCTGAAGCACGACTGCCCACTCTATTCCTCGCTCCCCGACATTCTCCTCGGGCGCATGTTCCTTCTTCGGAGCGCCGCAGGAGTCCTCTCAATCCCAACCTCAGCTGCGACGACGTTCAACTTGGCACTGTCGCTCGACAGTCAGCAGCTCACCGCGCTCACGGACGTTCCTGTGACTGAAGGCTCGAGCTTTGTCCGTGACGTCGCGGTACCGTACGCCGACCTCACGGTGCAGGTGGCGGCTGGCAACGTCTCGGTGATCCTCAGCAATTACGCCGGCGCCTTGCTGCCGCAAGCTTCTCTCACGAACGGGGCAGTCGTTCCCACGGTGCAGCTCCCGCGGCTCTTCCTCGAGCTGGCGCCCCTTGACAACACCCGGTTTGGCTTTCCGTACCAGGCGTACCCACTTCCGCTGCTCAGGCCACGTCCGCCGCAACGTACGGCGCGCTGAGTCCCCTCTCGCTTACACGCGTTCTAGGCACCTGTCTGCCCCCCACGTCGTGCTCATCAAACTGCTCAGCCTACCTGCACCGGACGCTGAACGCGGTGGCCGCGGCCTCCATGTTCTGGTTGCCCATCGGTTCGATGCAAGCGATGCCCGTGCCTCCTTCGGAGTTCGTTGGCGAGGACGGATCGCTGCTGTACTTTGCCGCTCTTAGCGCCTTGGCCATCGCCAGGTGCCCCGTTGGCGTCCGCGTGGACCTGGGCCTCATGCTGCAACTCACAGCGACGCCACTGGTGCAGCGCGTCGCTGCCAACGACGCCAGTGCCTTTGCACTGACGTTTTCGATAGCAGGCGCGGAGCTCGGCAGCGTCGCGGCCACTGCCGATGCCGCGACCCTCAGCGCCAATATTCAAGCCGTTTTTGGCGCCCTCGTCGCCTCGACCTCCGTCGTTGTAGTGTCCGCCGACCCGCTCACGTTCGAGCTGACATTACAAGGCTACTTTGGGCCGATTCCACAGATCGCCGTCAATGGAAGCTGGATCAGTACCGCGACGGTGCAGGCGTCTGAGCACCTCGTCGCAGTCGAGGCGTACGAACCGTAAGACGGCGAGCGAGATGCAAGATGCTATTCTTGGGGGTTTAACGCTTGTTGCTGTTTTGCTTGCAGAAGCCTGTCTTTGAGACTCAGTCCTGGTCGCGTCGCGAGGCGGCCCTTCTTCTGGCCTGGATGCGGCCGAACGATGCTGCTGCCACGAGAGGCAGTTGGCGCGACGGAGAGCTTAAGGACATCCGAGCGAGTGATGCCGGAGAGCTCGGCAGCCACCGTCGCTTCGAATGTCGCGTCCTACGTCGACCCATGAGCACCACGGAGGCCGCATCGGCAGGCGTACTCCAAAGGTCTTGCGCAGGAGGATAAGACAGCGCTTTGCTGCAGGTTTGCCATGCACGTCGCGACAGTTGAGGAAGTTGGCTAGGTCTTTGATCCACGAGACGAGCTGTGCAGCTTCCCATGGCTGCTCAGCGGCAGCGCTCTTGATGAGGCACTGCTCAACGTAATGACCGGCCTGGTACTTGTAAGCTGGAAGAGCAAGGCGCTAGAGAGCTACCTTGGTGACGAGATGGGCGTTTTTATCGGTCGAGAACGGAAGGAGCTGCTCGAGAAGATCGATCGGGTCGCAACTTGCGAGGGCGTGGTCCAGCGCCTGTCCAGGACGATGAGATAAGCCCCTGCGTACGCGTGAGTACCGTTGTCGCCACGCTTTGCATAAATTTCTTGTCTGTGATGGATCGGTACAGAAGCACAGGGACGAGCACAGGCAGATACGGCTGCGTCCGCACGCACTGAAAGAGCTCGCCAATGCAGAGGAGCGCGTTTCTGGCCAACGTCGATCGTAGATTCATCGCACTCGGTACCAGAAGCTCCTTGGCCACTTCGAGTCTACAACAGGCGTAAGTCGTCGTGTCAAGTCTGTGGAGCAATGAAGTACAAGTGCTCATAACCCTGGACGTAAGCAGGGTCGAATTTGATCGTTTGCCTCAAGGTTTCGACGGCTGAGTACTTGTCCTTCCATGAAGTTGCGCCAGGGCTCCATGTAAAGTTTCTCGCAGGCTCTTCCAGTTCTTCCTTGCTCAGCACGACAAAGTCAGCGAGATCGTCCTCGTTGTCGGGGGCGCCGGAGTCCTTCGTATTCTTAGTGACAATAGTCTCATCTTGAGGTGCTGGCTCCACTGGCGTCGGCGGCAACGTCTCTTCCGTCGTTGGTCTGTCGTCTGTCATGGTGCTGGGCGGAGGTCGGAGCTTGCGGGCGCGGGCTTCGTCTTCACCCGTGCTCCTTCGTTTCATTAAGCCGCCGACACGCTTGGTTGATGGCTCAAGAAATTCGATTTTTTCTGAGATTTGCAGTTTCCATACAAACTTTCATAGATCTGCACCAAACTAAAAAAATACAGTGTTGGTAACGAGAAGTGCTGTAGGTGCAGCCGCTGGCGCCAAGGTGCCTTCGCGAAGCCGCCGAAGCCCGACGCCGCGGGTCCGCGGCTTGGCGCTAAAGACTGCGATGCGAGGTTCAAGTACGCTACCAGATTCTAGTAGTCATCGCAAAGCTGCGTCACAGGCGCCGCCCTTCTCTACTTGCATCACGAACGCTGCCTGCGCGACACACCGTGGGTGCAGTGCCTGCAGTGTGTGATCGCAGATATCGCAGCAAAGCACCAAGAGAGTGGTTCCTCTTAGAGCCACGTTGGATTTGGGAGCAGGCGCTGCTGTACACGTACATATCAGGGCGCCGGCGAAGTTGCCGGCGCTGGAGCAGCTCTCCAGGAAGCTAGGAATACGTATCTTTCAGTTGGCTTCAAGAACCGTGGTGTACTGGACAAGAGTTGAACTTCCAGCGTTAAGATGTACCTTCCACAACACCACTGCGCACAGCCTCGAGAGGGGATAGCGGATGTCTCAAGGACCGGGGTCTGTCGGTAGATAGCGGCGTAGCGACGGCGGACATGGGGTGACCAGGCCGCGGTTGAAGCAAGAAGAATGCATCTTCAGCTGTATCCGGACACGACTACCGGAAAGCCGGGCACCTCCACACAAGATCATCTGCCTCGTCATGAGCACCGAAGCCAGCACGTACCAGAAGCCGTTCGACCGCCCGAACATTCTGCCCAACATCCTCGTACGACCATACGCATTGAAGTGTTCCTCGTGGGCTCAACCTGGATTAGCGCCATGTCGGCGACACGCCTTTGGTGCGGATCAACAAGATTGGCAAGAAGGCTGGTCTCAAGTGCGAGCTCCTGGCCAAGTGCGAATTCTTCAACGCTGGAGGCTCGGTACGTCAACTTAGTTGAGGCTACTGGGACAGCGCTGCTGCCTTCAGGTGAAGGATCGCATTGGCCGGCAGATGGTCGAAGACGCTGAAGCCAGCGGCCGCATCAAGCCCGGCGACACCTTGATTGAGCCGACGTCGGGCAACACTGGTCCTCATACTCCATGATGTTGTTAACGATTCACACGTCATCAGGTATTGGCCTTGCGCTCGCTGCGGCCATCAAGGGTTATCGCTGCATCATCACTCTTCCCGAGAAGATGAGTGCGGAAAAGGTCAACGTGCTCAAGGCACTTGGGGCTGAGATTATTCGCACTCCGACGGAGGCTGCGTGGGACTCTCCCGAGAGCCATATCGGCGTCGCCAAGCGCCTTAACCAGGAAATCCCCAACTCGCACATCTTGGATCAGGTATCGTCTTCAATCTCTATTGCCCAGTGGCTCTATACATTCTCAGTACACGAACCCATCCAACCCGAACGCTCATTACTACGGCACGGCAGAGGAGCTCTTGTACCAGTGCGACGGAAAGATCGACATGATTGTCATGAGGTTCAGTTTCGTGGTCTTAGTGTAGCTCTCATCGCTTTCATCCAGTGCTGGCACCGGCGGAACCATTTCGGGCATTGCCCGCAAGCTCAAGGAGCGTCTGCCCAACATTATTGTCGTCGGTGTCGACCCCGTCGGCTCGATCCTTGCGCAACCCGAGGTCTTGAACGACGAGGACCGCCTCCAGTCGTACAAGGCACGCATGTCATCTCCCGACGCGGCTCACAAAGGCGCATAGGTGGAAGGCATTGGGTACGATTTCATCCCGCAAGTGCTCGACCGCTCGCTCGTCGACAAGTGGGTCAAGACGCGGGACCAAGAGTCGTTCGTGATGGCCCGCCGCCTCATCCGCGAGGAAGGCCTTCTCGTGGGCGGCTCGTGCGGCGCCACCATGGCTGCGGCGGTGCAGGCGGCGGCGACGCTGCAGGAAGGCCAGCGATGCGTCGTGCTCTTCGCCGACTCGACGCGCAACTACATGACCAAGTTCCTCAACGACCAATGGATGTACGACAACGACTTCGTCGAGGACACGCTGCACACGGCCGACAACTACGCCAAGTTCAAGAAGTCGATGGCCACGTGGTGGGCGGCCAAGCCGCTGGCGGCGCTCAACCTGCCTGTCGCCAAGACGCTGCTGCCAACCGTGTCGTGCAAGGAAGCTATCGAGGTCATGGAGGCCAATGGCTTCGACCAGATGCCCGTCGTTGACGCCCATGGCAAGCTGCTCGGCGTCGTCACCAACGGGCAGTTGCTCTCGAAGCTGGCCTCTGGCCGCCTCGCGGCCAAGGATGCCGTCACCGTTGGCATGTTTCAGAGCTTTAGCCGCGTGCCGCTCAGCGCAACGCTCGCGGACCTCGCCGAGACGTTCGACAAGGAGTTCTTCACGCTCGTGTGCGACAGCGCCGACCACGTCTCGCACATCGCGACCCGCATCGACCTTATGCACTACATCACCTCGCAGAAGTAAAAGCTCATAACTGCCCGCCCTGCCGCTGTTCATAACGTACTGAATACATTGTGCTCTGTTGCTGAGAGGACCAAGTCTCATGAAGTCGATGGACTGACGATCTGGCCGCGGAGGCGTCCGCGGAAATGTGGGTGGGCCAAGTTGCAGTCGGTGGCACGGCTGACACCGAAGGTGCTTGTAACATGAGGTGGCTGCCGACCGTGGTGCCACGTCAAGAGGCCATGGCCCAACGGCCACCCACGGTGGCACGTTCCTGCGCGGTCGCTGAGCGTCTGGCCTGCTTTCTTCTGGCGGCCAGTGAAGTTACCGTGCGCCATGGCGTACTACGCTCCACCCAGTGTCGCAGCGGCGTCGGCTCTGGCCGCCAGCGGCGCCCACGCCAGCCGCGGTGACGCTGGCCCGAGGAAGATTACCATACATTTCGTCGATGCTGGTCGCATGCCATTGAATCAGCGATGTGTATCGTGGCGGTGCGGGCAGATTCGTATACAGGCGGCGGCGTTGATGTGCCATGGTGTGCGTTTAAATTCATTTGTGCAATGCGTTTTGGGACAATTTAATTGTTGCCCGCCGGCAGAAATAAAATACGAATCAGTCCTTTTTACTTGGAATATGTATTGATTGTGCAAACAAGCAAAATATAGCATCATGATAAACGTATTGTATTTGGAGAAAAATTCAAACCTCTTCTGCATACCTCATCAAGCACGGATCTTTTCTATGGCCGTTTTGATTGGCTGAAACGAAAGATATCCTTTTATTTCGACCAATGGCATTACGCCATGGGCGAGCCAATCCGGGCCGGCCCGCGTTCGAAAAACGGGTGGGCTTCGATCTTGTGCCTCACTTTGCGATTTCCTTCCAGCAGCAAGCAGCACTTCCACCATGTCGGCGTCGGGCAACATCAGCTTGGAACAACATGACCCTGAGATGTTCAACCTCATTGAGAACGAGAAGAACCGCCAGTGGAAGTGCCTCGAACTCATTGCGTCCGAGAACTTCACGTCTCGCGCTGTGATGGACTGCCTCGGCTCGTGCCTTACCAACAAGTATGCCGAGGGTATTCCCAACGCGCGCTACTACGGTGGTAACGAGGTCATTGACAAGATCGAGACTTTGTGCCAGACGCGCGCCCTTAAGGCGTATGGTCTCAACCCCGAAGAGTGGGGTGTGAACGTGCAGCCTTATTCGGGCTCGCCCGCCAACTTCGCTGTTTACACGGGCCTTCTTCGCCCCCACGATCGTATCATGGGTCTTGACCTGCCGAGCGGGGGTCACCTTACGCATGGCTTCTACACGTACAGCAAGGCCGAGAACACGCGGAAGGCTGTGTCGGCGACCTCGGTGTACTTCGAGTCGCTTCCCTACCGCGTCCACCCCGAGACTGGCCTCATTGACTTTGACAAGCTTGCCGAGTCGGCCGCCCTCTTCAAGCCCGCTCTCATCGTCTGCGGTGGTTCGGCCTACCCTCGTGACTGGGACTATGCTTCGTTCCGCAAGATCGCGGATGACAACGGTGCGCTCCTCATGTGCGACATGGCTCACTACTCTGGCCTTGTCGCTGCCGGCGAGCACGCCAGCCCGTTCGAGTTCTGTGATGTCGTCACGACTACGACGCACAAGTCGCTCCGTGGCCCGCGTGCAGGCATGATCTTCTTCCGCAAGGACGCTCGTGGGTTCGAGAACAAGATCAACCAGGCCGTCTTCCCGGCGCTTCAGGGTGGCCCCCACGAGCACCAGATTGCGGCCATCGCCACGCAGCTCAAGGAAGTCATGACCCCCGAGTTCAAGGCATACGCCAAGCAGGTCAAGGCAAACTGCCGTGCCATCGCCGCGGCACTTGTCGAGTACGGTTACGTGCTCTCGACGGGTGGCACCGACAACCACCTCCTCCTCTGGGACTTGCGTCCTGCTGGCATCACTGGGTCCAAGATGGAGAAGCTCTGTGATGAGGTGTGCATTACCCTCAACAAGAACTCTGTCCTTGGCGACCGCTCCGCCGTCACCCCCGGTGGTGTCCGCATTGGCACGCCTGCCCTGACGTCGCGTGGCTTCAAGGAGGCTGACTTCATTACTGTCGCCGGCTTCCTCCACCGCGCCGTGCAGCTCTGCGTCGAGATCCAGAAGACGACCGGCAAGAAGATCGCTGACTTCAACAAGGCGCTTGAGTCGAACGCCGACGTGAAGGCCCTCAAGGCCGACGTCAACGCCTTCGCCACCAAGTTCAACATGCCCGGCTTCGACGTGGCCACCATGCGCAACAAGACGTTGTAAGGTTGCCATGGAAACATCCAATATATATCTATCTCCCCCTTGGTCGACCGCTTCCCCGATGCCCGAGCATCGCAGAGCGCTTGCCGAGCGAATATATCGATGTCAATAAAGAGCGCATGTGAAAATTCTCGTTGGTTTCCTTGGCAACAATGGATTGCGAGGCGCCCCACGGCATTACCAAGAGACCTCTGGCATGCGTTGCCAAAATGGGCCGCGGAAGCTCCCTTGGACGCGGAGCATAATGGGCATGCTGCTCAACTGTTCCTCAACAGTCGCAGAAGCGTGCGAAGAAGTTCACTGGCGCATGAGTTTGCAATGGAAACAGCTTCTGCGACTGCGATGGAATCAGCTACCACCGATTCGGGCGCCGAGTCCGCAGCAGGAAACTCAAGCGCGAAGCAGCTGCAGGACCTGTGGTGCCGACCGCACAGTGCTGCCGAGGTGCGCTTGTGCCGGTCTTGGCTTGTGCAGGGGTAACAGCGGTGGGCTTCAACTCGACCGGAGTGCTCATTGCTCAGCCCATGCCATTCACCAGATCCTGACTTTGGCGCTGCAGAAGCGCTCGTGTTGCTTGCAAGTAGAGGTGCATCGCAACCGCACCATGCACAGAGCATGGCAGTAGTACTCGTCAACGCCATCTTCGCCATGAGCACCAGCGCCGTGTACCTCCAGTAAATGAAATGCAGAGGCAAAGGCCTGCCGCAGTCAAAGGAATGTTGCGCCGTATTTGAAGTCTTCGTCGTTGTCCTGGAGAGCGTCTGTCACTTGCCACGAAGCGCATTGAAGTTGTACGGCTACCGACTGGTGATCGACTGCGCTACTTCGCATCGACTACACAGGGCATGGCGACTACCGCTTCATTTAGCAACTGAACAGCTTCCTTTCGTACATCCATGGTGATCTCTTCAAGGCTGTGCTGCTGCTCGACGCTAGTAATCGGCTCGACAGCCGCGAGCAGCGCCTTCGCGACACGGCCAACGCCACGATTGCATTGCAGCCATTTCGATCGACTCAGTGTTCGTATCCAGCACCGCGTCAGAGGCGTTCGGGCTTCAACGCCGAATTCATATTGAAATTGATCATGATGCTGATGAACTGTAAAGCTTATTGATCGCCATCCCAGTGGCTCATGGCTACGCTGCTTTTTTGAGCAAGTGCTTCTTCGCGGAGGCTTGGGTGTTGAGGAAGCGCCGGCGCTCGTCGATGGCCGTCCACGTCGGCACGTCTGGGTTGGACCAGTCGACGCAAACCTTGACCAGCAGAATGACGTGTTCGAGAAACTAGTGGCGATCACAGCTTTCAGCTTTCCAGGGCCACGTACGAAAATCAGGCAGCAGCGATGCAGATCCGACATATCAGGCGCGAGGACCTCGATCTGGTAGATGCCAAGAAGCCCGCAGTTGACGAGCACGGCGACGACGGAGATGACGTACAGGACGCGCGACCAGATGCCGATTCCGTGGGCGTGTTTGGCGTACGGGCGCTGAAGGCCGTAGTTGTTGACGAGCTTGAAAAAGTCAGACCGCGCCTCGATGAGGTTGTTGAGGTAGGCAAAGAGCGGCGCGAGGGGAAACACCGGCGCATACAGAGTCACGTAGCCGTACTGCAGCATCATTTCCTAGCCAGGAGCTCGAGTCTCGGAGCACTGGCGCCACCGACCTTGTAGTCCGAGAAGGTATCTTTGTACGGCGTCTGGCGCTTCTGCAGTAGGATGTGCTCGACTTTGTCATCTGCCGTCGAGTGGACTCGGTGGTCGTGGGTTGCGAAGCCCCCTTGGAACCATAGCATGAGCGACGGCATCGCCACCTCCTTGACGTTGTCAAGACACTGCATGCCAACCATGAGAATCCAGAGCCGTCGACGGAGACGCGTCAGGTCTTGCGCGACAAACGCCAGGTACAACAGCGACGCGTTGCAGTTGATCAAGTGAAATGGCATCCGCTTTAGAATCAACTGATTGTCGTGCTCCTCGACCTGCGAAAGTTCACGCATCGATCAGGAAGCCGCGTACCGTGCGATAGTTCTCCAAGCGCGTGAGCCAGCGTGCAAGCTTGAGGTAGAGCAAATCCATAACTTCGATGAGGGCGGCGTTGAGGAGGCTCGGACCCTGGATGATCATGGCGCAGAAGCGCACGTCGTTTTCATCGATGTTGTCGTAGCACTCGGGGAACCAGTGCCTGTTGTGGTCCGCGAACCACTCGAGGCCCAGGACGTAGACAAGAACGCCGACGCACATGAGCAAAACCAGCGGCAGTGTCACGCACGCGCGGATTACAGAGCCTACGTGGACGTCCGTCAGGTCGCCGCGCGAAGCAAGACCCACGTTTCCACGGTGGTGCGTCGAACACAAGCTCGTGGGTCACAGGGTCCCGGATCCATTCACCCACAAACGCCGGGCTAACGAGAGCTGAGCCCCACATGTAGTACGCATGGCCGGTACCGGGGCTCGCCGTAGGTATCGTCCACGGGAGTGTACTGCCACTGGTACTCGGTCTTGCGCTGCTGGCGCTTCCATGAGTCGACAAAGATGGACGTGCTCATCGAAAGCACAATTGAGAACGGGAGGATGTACAGCGTCGTGTCCATGCCCGCGGCCTCCATGAGGAAGAGCGCCACGCCGCAGATGCTGGGGACGACGAGAAACTGCGTGTAAAAATCTACACCACGGTCGCGCCTCGGTGGGGACGGCCCAGCGTACCAAGCCAGACGAAGTACATTGATAGCGCCGGGCCAAAGTAAGAGTGAATTTCGCGAAAAGGAAGAGCCAGGGCTGGGGCCGCGTGCCATTTGCGCAAAATGTCGTGGCGCAGTGGCTCGTTGTGCAGTGGCAACAACGACACCTACAAAAGTAGCACCCCGCCGCCCTGGTGTCCGCGGAGGTACCTGCAAATGCGCCTGGAGCTGTGGAAAGAGTTTTTCACCGGCATGGAACGCCAGGGTAAGGCCGTCCTGGCCCAAGTACAAGTTGTCGTCCACCGCCGCCTCGCGCAATAGGGCGAGGACGACTTGCTGAGTACGAGCCGAGCCCGGCAGCGCGCGCACGTATTGATGCTCCTCCGAGAGTGTGGCCAGGATTTGCTCTTCCTGCGCGGTCTTCGAAATACCAAGAAGAAGCAAGTAGACTTGTACATGGCTGTCAGGAGCCTCGTGGTGGTGGTCCGCCACGTGGAGGAGCTCCGTGTCAAGGCCCTTGTCCTTCAGCACATGCGCAAACGTCGATAGACGCTCCAGCGGGTAGTCGGAGCCTTCCTCAGCGGCGCCGTCGTGCGCAAGCACTTCGGCGTACACGCAAATCTCGTGCATGGCTAATCTTCGAGTGCGGACGCCTTTTTATTTGGATACGTGTCCACTGCTTTAGTGTTCGAAAGAACACAATAGTGTGAAGAGTGATCGGTCGTTATCATGCAAGCTTGGTGGGTGGGTGATGCCTTCGGAGGTTTTCACCACCCCGGTAAAAGACGTTTTTACCTCCGCTTCGAATTGTCGTCGATTTAACGATCAGAACGTATATGGTTGAGCCTTGGGCCTGCATATTTCCTCAGCCCAACACTGCATATCTAACCTATGACAGATAAAACAAGGGGCTCTCAATGTGCTTTAGCTGACTAGTCTCTTTTCTTGATCGCTGCCGGAAGTCACGGAAGTCTCCATAAAATCATATTTCAAGTCCTTCAAGCCGCCAACACATGCGCTGACGATTGACGCTCCCTTAATTAGTCTCGTGAACGAATTGGAACGAATTTATGTATCTGCAATTTTGCACCGCGAGCCTTTGACGAAGCGACTCTGGTGTCGCTCCAAAATGGCATGGACAATGATTTGACAAAACGCAAACTAACACAGTCGAGCTTGGCAAAGCTTTTGAAGGGCGTTAACCAAACTTGATTGCGGACAAATATCGCACGATATTTGTCCGCATTGACCCTGTCGTCCAAGGTGTCCCTAGTCCAAATTTAAAAAAGCAATCTTGTCGGGAAGTACATTAGCTTTATCTCCGAGAACTTCGCAATGTCCACAGTAGAAATATGCAACTAGATTGACTGGGTAATTAATTTCTCCCATCTGCGCTACGTAGTTCTCCCAGCGACTTTCAACGTGTATAATCTATAATCCTCAGTTAATTCCGGTAATCCCAGTAAACACCAGTTTGTTTCAGGATTATACTAAGGTAGTGCATCAGTTTCTCGGACTGCACCAGTTTCTCGGACTGTGTCCTTTTCTACCAATGGAATCGAGAGTTTTATGTGTGGAGTTTCTAATTGGACATGATAATATTCAGGGCAGTATTAATATACATAAGCATATCATTATATTTCGCGCAATTTTAATCCATCAACGGATAAAAATATGCCAAATTCGTTGGTTATCAATGCACTTTCTGATATGCGGCTCACACAAGAGGCGATCGAAGCAGCCGTCTCGCGCGTACTGACTGGCGAGGACCCATCGGCGGTAGTGAGGAGCTCACCACTCACGAGGTCCACGTTGTTCAAGTACATCAAGATGATGCGCGAATCGAGCAAGATCACGATCCAGAGGCGCGGGCCGCAGCCAGTCATCCCGATCATCATTGAAGACGAACTCGTGACGTGGATCGCGGCGATGCAGCGCGCGGGCTCGCCCGTCGACAGGGCCGACATCCTCATCAAGGCAAGCCAGATCCTTACCGCCCAAGCCGGCATTCCTCGGTACGTTGGCCGAGGGTGGTACCAACGTTTCGCAGCTCGCCATGTCAAGATCTGTGACCGAACGGCGCAGAAATTGTCGGCAGCGAGGAACAAGGTTACAAAACGGGCAATAATATACTTCTTCAATTCACTTATCGAAGCATGCCTCTCTTTCAAGTGCACCCCAGCCGACGTCTACAACGTCGACAAGACAAGCTTCAAGACCAAGGGCAGGAAGAAGATGGTCGTCGTCGTCCGCGGGTCCCCGGCCGTGTGGACAACCGAGTCCACTGACTCCTACCATCTCACGATCGTGGCAGCCGCCGCCGCCAATGGCACGGTCGTGCCACCAGCCTTCATTCTACCAGGGATGTCGTGCGAGGCAAACGTCCTGGACGACTGTGGCGCCCCCGGCGCCTTGGTCGCTTGCTCACCGAAAGCCTTGTGTGACGTCGGAGCTATTCAACTCCTGGCTCGAAAAGTTTGGCGAGTGGAAGTTGCACGAGCGCGGCGCTTGCCCGGCGGTCTTGGTCCTTGACAACTGCTCGTCACACCTCTCACCGGAGAGCTTGCCGATCTGCGTGGCCTATGGAATCAAGTTGGTCTGCCTCCCACCCAATGCGACCCACCTGCTCCAGCCTCTCGATGTGGCCATCTTCCGCGGCCTGAAGAGTGACATTTCGCGCAAGACGACCGAGCGCTTGCAAGCCCTCGACACGACGTCGCTCCCGCGCTCGGAGGCGATCTCAGTTGCTTGTGCCGCGTTCAAGGGTTTGTGGCGAAGCAAACCTATCCAAGAACGACAAGTGGTTAGCCCAAGGCTGACCCAGTGAAGAGTGGCTTCGCCACCTGTGGCGTCTGGCCTCTGTCGCTGCCTGCGATGCTTCGTCGCTTGGCTCTTCAGGAGGCGAATGGTGCTAAGGGCGACCTAGGTATGGCCGCATGGATCATGACCAAGGAGGTGGCACGTCAAGAGATCCTTACTGTGCCGGCCAATCGGAAGGAGCGGAAGCGTGTCGCCACAGGCTGTGAGTGGTACGGCCGCGATGAGCTCCATGCGGCCGCTGCGCAACCACGCAAACGTACAAAATAGTTCACGATTTTTTTTCGGTTGAATAAAAATGAGTCGGATTTTATTGTTTGGAGCTCACAAGGATTATATATTTAAAGTGGCTTGGTTTGCAGTGTAATATATTCAATATTTTTTTCGCGGTTTACAATATGTAACATGTTTGGGCAGTCCGAGAAACTCAAATGCTCAACAAATCATCAACCTATTCGAAGGCAGTATTTAAATTCCTTACAAATCACAAATGATCGAAATCCGTCGATGCAAGAGGTCTGAAAATTTCGCCAGGAATTATATTTTCAATTGCTACCAAGATCTCATTATATTTCATTCTCAACGAAAGTTATGCCTGTGGACCCAGCCAAAATCTTCATCCTTACGAGGAGTCCGAGAAATTGATGCATTGCCTTACACTAGTTATTCTACCCATGATCGCAAAAGGAAATGTTGGCATCACCCTGACGTCTTCTGCTTGCCAAAAATGGGACTTTCTGTAAGAAAAAGACACTATTGCAAAATGCAAGAAAAAGACACGATTGCAAAAAGCGATACATCAGCGTTTCGATCCAGCGAACTTCAGCTTATAATATAGCCACCCTACCACCACACCTCTTTAGCGGTACTTCTCGAAGCGTGGTACCAACTTGTATAGGAATTCGCTTTACACTGTTGTTAGTATTGGTGCATTGTTGACATATTTAATGTATTTGAGGTCGGCTCAGTTGCCACAAATAATGCCTAACCAGCTTGGTACGATAGATTGAAGCCATGACTACAGGTTGCTAATGACGGTGGTGAGTCCAGTGTAGCTAGTAGCGTTATTTATGGTGTTCAAATGCTAGCAGCTACTATTAAAACCGAGACCGGTATGCTTGCTGAGACCATTCATTCCGGGATCGACATGGATGATTTATTCATACCGATGAAGTATGCTTGCTGTGATTTTAAACTATATATTGTGCAATGTATTGTACAATACAGCGTATACATTAAAGCCAATTATACAGAAAATCTACTATCCGCGTCGTATCCAGCAGTGTTTTTGAGCTTGGTGATCTCAGCGCACATTTTTTGATTGTGGGTTTGTCAGGGCAGTAGCGACACTACATGATATCGAGAATTTCTTCTGTTGTCAATGCTGGATATGCCTCCTTGAAATCCAGTACTTCCGTTTCTAGCTTCTTCATCTCCGATAGGTAGCCTGCACTGAAGACTTGTTGATCTTGTCGGGTCCACTGCGATACAGGCAGGTTTAGGCCGTTGGCGGGGTAGGCTACCTTTCATTTCTTTGCCGCCTGATGCCACGCGGACGGGCTGTCCGGTACAATGCGGCGCTTGCGAGAGTGGATTTGCAGGCGCGTTAGGTCGGGCATTGATGGAGTAGATGAAGCTGTGTACGAAGTGAACTGACGGTGTGAAGTCGAAGCCGGCATTGGGGTTGGGCCGGCATGGAAGGGGACATCGGGGCCGGGACCGGCATGGAAAGGGAAGCAAGAATCACATGAACGAGTGACTCAAGCTGTGTGACGACGCTGTCAAGATGTGCAGCTGTCTGTGAAGACTCCTTCTCGATTCCACTTGATATCTTGAACGAGTATTGACTTTCTTAAGCCGAAGGACAGATTGGGCGATGGCGCTTAGATGGGTGCAGTGCATGACCAAGAGTAGCAGACTCGGTAGCAGCAACATCATCTATGAGGTACCTGATCAACGTACCCGAATCTTCTCCTTGGGCCCAGCCATCCCACCACTTCAGCATTCGTAGTGACCAGCGAGGCTGATCGCGAACGTACAAAAACCGGTATTGTGCACCAGCGCGACGAAACGTGTGAGCTGTAAACCACGTGGATTGCCATACGCTGCGCTGATACGAGTCGAGGCGGGTATCGGAGGCGAGCATTTCTTGGACGAGCGAGCTGTACAGATATACGAGGGCAGCTCGGACCTTCTCAGCTGAGCTTGCCGACTTTTCAGGGGAGTGAGTTAGACGCTCCATGAAGACGCGTTGGTAGAGCAGGAGGTCAGGAAAGCGTTGAATGCGAGGATCAGGGCGATCACATGCGATGCAGCATTCCGCGAACGCTTTAATCTTAGCTTCATACCCTTGAACTGTAGCAGGGGCTAGCGACTGTGCCATTGTCGCGTCGGCGTTGGCGGCGTCTTGCTCGAAATCGTTCATTCTTTGCTATCTAGAGAATTTAATAGTAATGTCATTTCTAAACCTGATAAATTACTATATACCAGTTTCAAGTTCAGTTTATCTCAATACAATAATGCTGGTACATACCAATCTAGGACTTGCGGAGGTGTACAGCGTCCATGCCGGAGTCGGCATGATTGTCATGCATCGATGCCGGGGTCGGTATAAATGTTCGGCATTTATGCCTAGGCCAGCATGAATGATAGGCATCCATACCGGTGTCGGCATGAATGATCGGCATCCATGCCAAGGCCAGTATAAGTGTCAGACAACTATGGCTAACCAAGTGAATTAGTTAAGTTAGCAACAGTTATGTTGAGTGTAAATGGGAATGTGTATTATCTCAAAATCAATACTCCTTACGGTTGCGAAGAGTGCGTGCACTCATACAGGCAAACTTGGTGACTTGCGAAAAATCTTGTGTGTCCGGGTCCGGGTTCGAACGCTTGGTAGACTTTTTCGCAACAACAGCAGCAGGTACGCTTGCTGCCTCCGTATTCGCACGCGCTGCCTTGTATGCAGCCTTGATACGATTTTGAACTTCGAGCTGCTTGCGGTTCAGCAGATAACGCCATACCGCTGTGTTAAACGGGTGCTGGAAGTCCCAGTTGCACGTTGAAAAACGATCCAGTCTTCCAGCAAAGCGTTGAACTCTTCGAGATCCACGCCCGGCTTGAGGACAGGGCTTCTTCCGATTCTTGAAATGCCACTTGGCCTCGAGCATGCTACCCTCGCGGGAAGTCTCGACGAGGACCAGAACCACGCGATGGGGCGTATCACGTCGGCGTTCTTCAACGTGAGTTCACTCTCAAAACGCTCTGCCTTGTGGCCGCCATCGTTTGTCCAGTCGTAGGCCACGCGGATAATACGATCACCGACACGAATGCCTGCGTGATACGCTCCGGACGAGATGTCGGCGATCTTTGTTACACGGGCTGGGCTCATAGATTCATTAAGAGTTAAACCAAAACAATTATTGAAACTCTCGGATGTTTCAATGCTTAGCGCACATACCATACGCCAACCCTGTAAAAGCGGTTTGCACCACGTACAGGTTTGGCACGGGGTGCGTTAGCACTACCCGTGGAGGCCACACTTGTCTCGGAGTCGCTCATTGTTGAAATGAAACAAGTACAGTCAGTACCTCGATGACTTGTTTTTTGTATTCTGTTTGTCACAATTACAATGCTCTCTAGTGACTACGACAGGTTTTAACAACCAATAGATTGAAAGGTTGAATACATTGTCGCGGCGTGCATTTCTCCGGTACGTTATCGAAGTTAATCTTAATCCAAATGCATCTTTGAGCTGTCGATCCGAGAGCAATGGCAGTGGAGTCGAGTACAGTGTAATCTGAGTGACTGCATTTAAGTATGGAAGTGAGGCACCCATCCACGTCCATCTGCTCAGTTGGCCAACTCTTGCACCCAAAAAAATGTGGGATGCCACTAAACCCGCCTGCAGTTAAACCGAAACATCTCTGTAATGACAAAATAAGACACAATTAACAACACAATACGGCAGGGTGCCGTTCAATTGGGCACTTAACGACAGTTGGTTATGTGCTCTATTGAGACTAAATAACCTCTTAAACCAGATGCGGTGCTCTATTGAGACTAAATAACCTCTTAAACCAGATGCGGACCCAGCTTTTTCATCAACGAAGGTGGGCGTTTGCACTTTATTGCGGTGGGTGCTCCAGGCCGCGCGGTTTTGTAATGCGTTACGAACATGTGCCGTCGCTGTCGAGGCGCTGCTTCCAGCATGATGGAAACAAGGGAGAGGCTCCCCTCGGGCACCTAATGGAGCTAACACGAGCCCACGCTGCCAAGCAAAGGCCATTGAACTTGCCATTGCTTCTGGAGCGCCTTGTTGGCAGCCTCGGTGGTTCGAGGAGGCGCAATGTAGAAAAAGGTCCATGGGTATAGTTTCTATTTCCACAATAACCACGGCCCACTTCTTCGGCGGCGTCGTCTCAAGGACAAGCCGTTGGCCGTCCATGTGCCAGAGATCTTGGTGCTCAAGCTGGCTAGTCATGCTGACCACCGGCTCGCTGCCATAGTCGTTACCGAGGCCACGGGCGTGGCCAACTAGATTGTCCAGGTGACACTCTCCTTGTTCATGCGAAACCAGCCGACATGACGAAGCTTGATATCGTCTTTGGTGCCGTCATGTCCTAGATGACTGTATAGGCAATGCCACGGTACAACCTGCCGGCGACTATCAGCCTGAACAGCCTTAGGGGCTGCCCGACAACGCAAACGCCATCGAATGCCTTACGATAAACGACATGCGAGAACTCAACCAGTCGACCGCTGCTCGCCTCGCCAACAACGATGTGGGCAGGGGTTGGAAATCCCTACCCTTATGGATCTTATTTTCCTTGCATATATGTAGGGAAGGTGCAGTTGTCAGGGCCATACATGGCGGGACGCCTCGACGATCAGGGTCATATACGTATGGGCGAATTGCGTGGCTCGCTCCTACTTATTTCCATTTATGGACCCTATTATCCGTTAACGAATCAATTAGGGCCACCTTTTTTCCCTGCACGTTTATCAAACTTTATCAAACTATTTGTATTCAACTTTAACTGTTTGCTTTAAAAGTTTCGTTACATTTTTAAAGCGCGACGCAATTCGGAACAGTGATAATCTAGATTTTGATATGCCCATACTTGCACACAGATGATTCTTTATAGCTGTAGCTGCGTCCTGCACGATGCGCAACCTTCACCAGGATACAAGGTTGTGCGTCAATCTCCGCTTAATCGATAAAGCTGCCTCCAAGTGATACTGCACCGCGACAAGCGACGGTATGATTCTATTACAAAAGTCTGCGAGCGCAATAATATTACGAAAGGCAAGCCACGATGACAGTTTCAGCGGAATAAATCAGCTAGATGAGAATCGAATCCAAGCTCCGTGCCACCGCGGGGCTCGCCATCGTCCCAGTAACCGCCCGCTCTGCCACTGCCGCGCGCTATGCTTCCTCGACGGCTGCCATTTTAGCTGACTTTGCTGCTACTGCCGCAAGCTTGGCCTCCTTGCAGGCAGCCACGCGCTCCGCTTTCGCAACTGCTGCCGCAAGTCTAGCTTTCTTGGCTACCAACGATTGCTCTGCCTTGGCACTGCCGCCGCTTGTTTTGCCTGCGCCTTATTGTGTGCTTCTTCTCCTTTCCTACAAGAAGCTGTTTCATGTCATGGTTCAGGAAGACGCCACCGCCTGCAAGCTTTGAGGTCGCTGCCTCGTCAATAAATATGCCACTACGGCGACGACGCTTGGCTGTAGGTACAAGGCTTGTGTAACACTCGCGATTACAAAGTACGGCGACTCGGCGTCGGGGTCGACTCCTTCGCGTTTGATTTTTCGCAGGCTGCGCTGGCTTTGAAGCACAGGTCGCACCAGACGGGCTATGACAGTGCGCGTAGGTGATTAGGTCGGATTGGGTTCATTTCGATAATCTCCTGAAGCATAGGCTCTTTGCACAACGGCCAAATTCCCGAGCGCGATAAGAAGCCTCAAACGCAGGGCTCAGGCGGGAATGCTGCAAGCCATGGCTCCGTTGTGAGTCGAGGTAAGTCGTCCCGAATAGGGCGCTGGCCTGCATTGTTGCTGGCAAACGCGTCGAGCGCACGAGCCAATAGCGGCTTCGGGGGCGCGAATGGACCAATATCGCAAGGCTGTAAAAATGGGACGCATCAGCGGGTAAAATAAAAATATCTAGAAAAAATTATGCATACAAGTAACGAGATATAGGATGATGTATTGCCGATATTACTTTCGTCCACAAGCTCCACGATCGACAGACCAATGTGGGAAAATTGGCCGTCGAGCAGGAGCAGTGCAGGCTTGTTGCCGTTGCCACGCGCGTCCTGTGTCTGCTTCCCGAAGAACTAAAGCCAAGCACGGAACACATTGCGCTGAATCATACTCGAATATGTCATTGCCAAGATAGAGCCCTCGATGGTAAAGTCGAGCCACTGCTTCTTCGGCTCTGACCCGCAAATATGTATAGCAGGTCTTATTAGCCTAAAGCAGTACAACGCAATAGCTGGTGCCGCCAGCAAGGGAAGGACCAATTGGACTGCATTTCAATGACATTCTAAATGGTGTTCAAAATGAAGAAAAGTGTGTACTTGCTTCCGTCTGAAACGGCTCCACCTCGCTCTATCCCGAGTAAGCAGTACATCGCAAAAGGTCATGTTTCTGGCAGCTGTTGCCCGCCCTCGTACGTGCCCCAAGACAGGTGCCTACTTTGACGGCAAGGTGGACTTATGGCTCTACACGGAGACGCTGGCTAAGAGATCGAGCAAGCACCGCGCCGCTGGTGCGCCCATTACGACGCCCGTCACGGTGAACCGTGACGTCTACCGCGACTTCATCATCAAAATAGTCTACCCCGCGATCCGCGCCAACTGGGTCGGCGACAAGAAGGCGCCGATCTACGTCGAACATGATAACGCCAAGCCTCACACTCTTGTTCACGATGCGATTGTCGCTGCAGCTGGCCAGCGCGTAGGCTGGATAACCACATTATCAACCAGCCGCCAAATAGCTTGGATCTGAACATACTAGATCTAGGCTATTTCAACGCCATCCAGTCTTTGCATTACGACAATGCTACCAGCAACTTGGACCAGCTTGTCGACGCCGTGGAGCAGGTCCTTTCTCGAGCTCGACGATACGAAGCTCGAAAACAGCTTCCTCACGCTTCAAAAGGTCATGGAGTGCATCCTAGATGAGGCGGCAACAACTACAAGGTTCCGCACATTAGCAAGGACAAGCAACGGCGCGCAGGTGTTACTCCACAACCACCATATAGATGGGCGCGTAGAGGAAGACGCGATAGACGTTATGTATGGTCATCTCACGGACCAAGCCAAGACCGACGACGTGTGCAAACTAGTTGCTATGTTGTAATGTTTGCATCACCTATCTGGTTCGTATTGTTTTTTGTATGGCTCTTACTTGCGCTGGAATCATTTTGGAACAATGAAAAAGTTTAATTGCTGGAATCATTTCGGAACGGAGGTAGTATAGCAATAGCCCACCTGCCTGAGTTTGATATATTTAGATTAATTGGAACACTCGCTTCGAGCAAGTTGCTCCCGGCGCTCAAATGTTTATGTCCCTCGAAGGGACGGATTTCCGTATAATGGAGCCTACTCCGTTTGATTCGAAGTGTTTTAGCCACAAATTTAGTCGCCCAGGTTTGCGGTATGAAACTGGTATTGTATTAGGACAGGAAGCATAGTTTGGGCTCGCGGAGGCGTGCCTTGTGGTGCTTGGCCCGACCTGCGACTCGCCAGATATATTTGGCTGAGGATGATGGGGAAATGACCTAAGCCGACATCAGGCTATGCTGATCCCGTCTACTTTATCGTATCCGAGGACGGCAAAAACCAGCCCAAAATAATTATAGTCCGTCACGACCGTGAATCGCGGACTGAAACAATTTAAATGCCTTAGAGAGCGAATTCGCCACAAGCTGGAGCTGCATCCAGTCTGCTAGCACGGTGAGGTGAATTTGACTCAAAATTACGTTAGAAACGGGAAACTATTGTAGAGCGTGTTTTAATATACCATATTCCATAATTGAATCAGTAGATCTCTTTGTGTTGCTTTATTGTGGCAAAAGCACAAAAGACGACAATTCCCGGAGCCCCCTGTTTTCGCCATCCTGATATGGCCTAATGCAACCAGCTGATAGTTGCCTGACGCAAAAAGAACTATCACGTAGTATAATAAAATTTGCTAATCTGACCATGTGCTAATGTCGGACGAAGTTTAACGGCCGTGGTACACACCCGTGAGTCAGGCTTGAGCTGCCTTGAACTCGCCGTCTTTTGGAATTATACGTTTTGGCGGTGGATAGCATAATGATTACCGAACATTAAGGCATGTATCTTCATAAAGATAGAGGGGGAAAGAAATTCAAATGCCGCCACATCAGTTTTACACCGCGCATCTTAACCACGTCGTCGCTGAACCTCCATCTTCTCGCGTAACCTGGTGCATCAAATGTGTAAGGCTATTAAAACCTACGATTTGTAGGTGCCACCAAGCAGCCAATTAGAATATCATACCACGGTCGTTAAATTTCGTCCGATACTGTACGAAGCAGCGCTTGGAAAAATTTAATCAAACAGCTCCGGCATACCAATGACGGCCTTGGCAACGCTGCCGAGCCAACACAGGTCACGATTGACGTTCTAATACGAAATGTTTTCAAAAGTCGTCGGCTAACGACTTTCGTTGTGAAGTAAATACTACGTAGTTTAGCACTACTAAAAATGCGCTCACATACATTCAACGTAGGAGCAATGCACGAAAATTCGACGCACTTTGGAGCCATGGACGCACTTGCTCGCATCACGAAGATATCGAGACGACGTTGTAAATGTACTTGCGTAGCGAGCGAGCCGAGACGCATGATGACCCGCTCTATAATCTTTTAGGGGTTCGGGGTTCAGGTGTTTAGGGGTTTAGGGTTTAGGAGGCCGGGGATGCAGTGGGAGCTCTGGTTCTTTGCCGAGCGAAAGCGATCGACATAGTTGGGGCTGATTCAATCGTTGAGGTGGGACTTCACGTTCGAGTAAATTGTCTCGGCTGCTTGCTTGATGGTCTTGCACGCGTACTTGTCCCCCACAGGTGGGTTGAAATAAAAGGCAACGGCCTCGTTGATTGTATGTACAAGCACCACGATAATGCAGAACGAGATTTGTCGTACTCCCTATTGAGCTATCCAGCATCATAACGTTATATTCAATTGGCCGATGCAACGATCTTGAAGTGGCGTATCAGGTTGTATTTGTGTTAAGGGTTTATGCTCCCGAGACTGTGACCAGCCACCACTGCTCAAGAAGTGGCTTTGGCACGCCGAAAGGGGCGCATCATAAGTCATTGCGCTGGATCATAAGGCCGGGATGAATTACTTGCGCGAAATAGTGTAATTCTATTCCAAATGCGCCTAGCACAGTACTCGAAGACACTCGAGTAGAAAGTGGCATAGCCACATCAAATACGAGCTCGGTTTTTGACCAAATATGCTAGGAGAGAAACGACACTCCTTAGTGTTCCACCGATTTAAGCTAGACAACCCAGTTTCAATGGGGGAAGAAATGCAAAATAGCTCCTATATACCCAATCATATCACTGAGTTCCTTACACATATATATCTTCGCATTATCTAAAACTGATATGCTATATGTGGGGCGGGGTACGAGTTGAGCAACGGCAGAAAGTCCTAGACAAATACTTCATGAAAACCACCTTATGTAAACGTACCCTCAGTACTCGATGACGTCAAAAAGCCAGTCTAGGCCATCCAAGCAAAATTAGACACACTGCTTCCTCGGGACTCGCGGACGACGACCTTGTGGTTGATGGACGACCAGTCGTACTTGCGACCCATTGTTAGAGATACTGCGGATTTTCAAGGCAGACGACGAGCAACGCGTCCACGCTTAAGCCTGCGAGGACACCAAGAAACACACATAACTGAAAGTCCTTGACACTACTTAGTCCTGACAGTGGCTACTTCAGGTTATGTTGGAACAGTTCTCAAACCATATCGTCTCCACGCGACACGAAATACTTGAAGTAAACGACACGAAACGCAAAGAATCAGCAACCGTGTTGGGCACGGCCAATTTGTCGCTTTGAATGCGCTTTGCCAAGGCTCCACTCCGTCAACGTCCTCTAGACGGCAGGGACAATCGTGACTTTAGTGAGGCAAGCATTGCGGCTTGCACCATGTCATTGATATAGACGTATCGCCCTTTCATGACCATCTTGGTTGATGACGACTCGGTTCTCGCGTCGACCATCATCGAGACACAAACTTTGGCCAACAGTATGTACTACCGAAATAGCTTTGGCCATCTTCCAACGGGCAATGCGCTATGTCCCAGTCAGATATTTGGTGTGAAAATGATCTCCGCGCTTCACGATTATGTGCACACCGACAATCGCCCTTCGCCGTAGTGCATCGAGGCTATTTTCAACAAAATTTACTCGTCGTAGTGCATTTATTTGTGTGTTTTCATTGAATTTGTTTATATTAACATCACGAAATATAATGATTTTTTCAAATTTTTCAAATTTTTCTATTGCAAAAACACGAATTGCCGTGCTTTTGACTTCTCTTGCGGATTTTCATCAATCCACTTCGCCAAGGCCATAGACTTCGCGCAGATACGAAGAGCAGCTTCTTGTAAAGCACAAGGGTTTGAAGTTAAATTCGCTCTTAAATCTTGTGTACATGTTTACACCTCACGACGATACAGCCACTTGAACATTGTCATTTTATCTTCGCTTTTGTATATTCGATGTCATTTTGGTGCCATTTTACTGTCACTTTGTGGTCGATTTTTCTGAATGAAGTCATACTACTAGAAAAACGTTTCACAACACGTGCTTGTTTACATTTTTCATGGACGTTCCAAAATCACGAGATTTGATGCATGACATTTTCATTTCCTGTCGTTTCATTTTTATGACGCGATGGACGGAAGAACATCAAGCGGACAATCAGAAGCTCTTTCTAAGCACCACATATAGATGCCAAAACCAGGCTGGCTAGTATCAAGGAGGCTATTGACTATTTCAGCACGTTCTCTACGATGAACATTCGGCTAAAATGCAACAGCGAGCGAAAGCGTCACGGAATATCTGGTTGACCTGTCGAAAATATTAATTTAAAATACAGCATAAGGCAGACTAGGGTAAACCCCGTGGCCTACGTCCGCGGAGACGTTAGGGCAGAGCTTCCCCACAGCTCATATTTTACCGTGAGAAGGATGCATTTTATGCTATTTTCCTGTGGCCATTACCACATTTACCCGTGGGCCAGTATTTCCTATTCGTTTGATATACTACGCCAATCCTGTGGCCCTATTTGCCGTATCGTACCATGATTGGCCAGTATTAGCCAAAGTACGGTCGTGCCTAAACGGCTCCTGAGACAGCCAATCAGGTGCCGTATCCGTAGGTGGCGTCCGTCCAGCTGTGACACTACTGCCAGGCTGGCCGGACGCCACTTTAGGCAGGCGGCGGCACCTCCGCGCCAGCGGGTGTCCCGTTGGGGAGGTTGGAGATGGCGCTGCCCTCAAGAGGGGGTGCCATCGATGCGTAATGATCTCAATATACAGTATCACTTTTAATATTGCGCGCGCTTAATATTCTAGGAGAAATATGCAGTATATTAGTGCCCGCCGGGGGAGGCCCAAGCGCGGCGCCGCATTGTTGGCGGAGAGATATAGGTCGAAGCGCACAGCGGGGGTAGGCTATAAAGTAGCGCAATAGTAAATACATTCTATTACAGGTCTTATCGTGCGCGCGCACGCTGTAGAACCTACGAAAAGTCATAACCAGTGGCGTTACCGGCCCAGGGCCGCCGCCGGGTGGAAAACCCGCGCGGCTTTTGTCCGTTTTGGCCCTAGAAACCTGAAAATTCGGTAGCACCATGCTGTAGGTAGATTACACGATTGTACCAAGTTTCATTAGGGAGAGTTAAGTAGAACTACCTGTGGACGTACCTGGTGGCGCGCGCGGCGGCGGTCCGCCCTGCGGCGGTGATATGAAAATGCGCGGTTGGCTGGAATTTTGACCCCCCTATTGCCAGCTCCGATTGGCCATAATGAGCCATAAGTGGCCCATTCCCGGGTGGTTTTGGCCAATCTCATGTAGGAATAAACGATTGCTTGATGCCAGTTTTAGTCAGGTTAATATCTTACTCAACGCAACCTAAGCCGGGTCCGAGCCGGCGGGTGGTCGGTTAGGGAGGCTGTAGGTAGCGCTGCCCTGCAGGAGGCGGCGCAAAAGAAGCGCAATAAAGCCATAAACAGAAAGCATATCTCATATTGCAAGCGCCCAACCTAATCACATATATGCAAATTAGTGTTGACCGGGGTAGACCAGAGCACGGCGGCGCACCATCGCCAGCGCGTTCTACCACGAAGCGCACAACAAACGTTAGTAGCGCATGTATTAGAAAACTATAACACTAGTTTAAACGATCGCATGCATGCATTGTATGCTGCAAAAAGTGCAAATCAGTACCGCCGCCCGACGGACCACCACACCTACACTGTCTGTAGTGAACCAAGTACACCATAAATGACGGATATATATAAAGTACACGAATTCATAGGCCCTACGGGCCAAGTTCGCTTGGCGCGCTGGCGCGCCTGCACTCGCTGCGCTCGTGACACACCCACAGACCCACAGA
>JNBR01000357.1:11522-39023 GCA_002081595.1 Achlya hypogyna | reverse complement strand
ATCAAATTGAGAGGGACGACTGTATTCTACCAAGGTACTGTACACGGTTGTAGAAGTGCGAAGTCTGTCCAGAGTTCGTCGTTGACGAAGTGATTTAATTACACGTAGCACAATGAAGGCTTCAACAATAGGATTCGGCTTGGCTATCTCGTTCATAATTCTTCGTAACTGTTGGGTGACATGTGTGGGTTCCGCAGTGACCACGATAAGCAGTCTCGGCCACTCGTGGCGGCTCACGAGATGTACATGACGATGCAGCGGCGATGTGGAAGCCTCCTCGTCAAGCGCGTCTTGACGGTGCGGTTTGATAACCTTTAGTGACTTTTCGGGGACGGCTGTCAAGCATGGTTGACTGGGATCCAGCCTTGACGGTCGTTCAAGGCTTGCCATAGTGGTACCACTCGGCCATTGTGTGGCGAGGCCAGGTTAAGGATTGGTAGACTGTCGTGGTTGGTCAACTCCAAGGACCGAAAGACCGGCGCTAGCACAGACATGTACCAGAGTTCGCACAAGTTGAACGGTTCGGGATATAAACCGACCTCACGGAGCCCCATCGTGTATTAGTCAATTTAGGTAATTTGTTAATTGCAAAGGAGTGAAGTGTATTTCCAGAGATGCAAATGCAGCTGAAGCTGTCGTCTTGCTTTCGGGAGACAGTATTCACCATTATGTTGCTCCCGAGCAGATTCGACAAAATAACTCCCAGAAGTTAGCATTATCTGTATGATAAACCAGATTTAATATAAATGCGTTTATTGTCGTTAGGTTTACTCGAGTAAACCTCCCACTTATGTGCGTTTACTCCCCAGCTATGTCCGGTTTTCTCTGGTTTACCGCACTTAAACACGTACTTAAGTTAGGAAGGGTTAGGTCTGAGCTGTGAGTGTTGCTCCAGGGTCGGCGCGGCCCTACGGGCCTACCCGTCTCCGCCTGAGCGTTTTATCTACAAAGAAGTCCCTGTGAGTGCTGAACTGGGGCTCGCTCCTCGCCAAGGCACGGCCTGCACAAAAGCCAACACACCACCTGCGCTGCGCTTCGGTGTGCAGGCTTTTCTGGGCCGATGCTCTGTCGTCGCTCGCTTCCGTGCTCTTTGGTCAGCTACCATAAACTTCGATGTAGTAGTAAAAATCGTATTTATATCGTCCTATCTTCGATTTTGGTTTACTCTTTCAAGCAACCATAATCCCATAATATTTATATGGTGCTCGAGGTTGTGGTTTTGCGATGCGACGTTGCTAGTATTGCGAAAACAAGAATTCTGTCTAAGAAATAGCACGACAATTCGTGCTGGTAAGAATACGATTCCTGCGAAATTTATGTTGTAAATCGTTGTTCGGTGTCAAAATTCGTGCCCGGCGAGTGATGAATACGTAGCTATTTATCTGCAACGAGAGAAAAAAGCGATGAATAAAGTCAGCATGGTATGAAGCCGATGAGTGGTCCGACACAGTTTATAATTACAAGGCCTGCAGCTGACTTATTGCGACCACTGGACCGTGGCGCAAGTTGAAGTGAGACGCAATGCTTTTAGGAGGTAATAAAGGCTCCATTGAGTAAAGGTCATTCGTACCTTCCGGTCACAATTCATCAAGGTACTCTCAGCAAATGGTTCTGAGTAACACGAAAGGTGTCCGGCAATTAGCGAAGAAATTTGTAGAAGCCATCGTGATAATTCGTGCATTTAAGGGTACGATTGTATATGCTTTTCACGATAATTTCACTGTCTAGGACGATTGAGCGCATTCACTCTACTACTGAGCAAGTGCATTTCTTCATAAATTAGATAACTAAGTTTCGGGTCTTTTTGAACTTTTCAAGCTATTTAAAAAACTTGATTTATCTACGCCTATTTTACTCATAAATTAAGTTTGCCAAAAAATAAACTAGCTACGGGGCATTGGCGTATGCACAAGGAACATAGTCACTTTATTCAAATGCTTCAATTGGTTACGCATTAGCATATGGTGTCAGAATTATTTCAAACTCGAAAGCGCACGATGCATATACAAACAAAATTAAAAATAATACAAAACTGGAGTAAAAATAGGACAATGTAAAAACTATAAAAAAAAGTTACTGGTTCTAAACGGCATTGAAATGAATTAACTTCCATGATTTTTTTAATATTCTATCTATGATTAATTAACGCTGTTCACTTGCACAGCAATTGTTACCGTTCAATCACGGCGAAAATGTTAGTGTTGTGGTGCAACGCGAACAATCTTATGCCAATGAGGTCGTGATCAGAACAGAGGCACATATTGGTGCATTGGTATCGTTGAGCTCTACCCAGTACTTCGGCAAAACTTTGTTCGTCGAGTGCACAATAAAGACAAACCATAGGAGTTTGGAGTGAACCAACAGGCAATTTTCGGGCAATTTCTATTGGTCGCTTAGTAGCCAATAGTAAGCGTAGAATTCAAGTTGGCATCGTTTCAGGCTTTTCATTGGTCGCTAATCGTCGATTAGCCCTAATCACACGTAACTTCAGGCTCGAACATCTCTCAAATTACAGACTTTTAGCCAACAACACCAACATCAATGGATTCCCCTATAGCTATTGCATCAGACATTAAAGTACTCGATTTCGACACCGATTGCGAAACGCAAGGTTTCTATTTGAGTGTCCTCATTTACAAAGACACGTTCGACCCGGTCCATCGTGCCAGCGTCGCAGTCAGTAAGTCATCAAGTTCAGTAAAAATGCTGATCGCACCGAGATGGGCAGTGGGTCGTTGCACATGACTTTTCAGTATGTAAGAAAATGCCGCACAAAGGTTAGTTTTGTATTGTTGAGTCGCTCAGGTGCTGGGCGTATCGATCAGGCCAACACTGCCCATCACTTATGCGTGTTACCCCATACATCTCGTTTCGACGTTGACCAAGCTAGATTTCGCAGCAGCAAAGAGACATATATTAACAACACACATATGAACGGCTGCTTGACCAAGACGTACTCCATCGAGGACGGGATACCCACGGTATACCATTTAGACAAGCGTGCACTTGCCTGGGTTCTGGCGGCACCAGAGAGGGTGCACAGCGTCCGTGCCAACACCGGCGTCCGCGATGCGGTCGCGCTGGATACGCATGCGGGTCATGGCGCTCTTCCAGTTGGTCTTGGGGTTGGTCCACAAGCGCTCGGCGAGCGCAGCCGCGCGGGGCCAGATCTTGGCTTCGACAGCCTTCTCGTCTGCGATCTCGCTCCACATGGCAACTTCTGAGCCGAGCACGCGCTTAGCGTTCGTGGCCGTGAGGTTAGCGCGCACGTCGAGGTCGTAAATGACCTGCCATGACTTGTAGGGCGCGCACCAGCCGTTGCCCTTAGAAACCCAGCCACCGAAGCCGCAGTCAAGATAGTATGCATCCCAGTACGAGGCGACGACCTCGTAGCCCTTGCTTGTGAGGCGTTCAGCATCACCGTCCGTCGACCCGCCCCAGAGCTGCACGATAGTGTTGCTCGGCTTAAAGTACTTGAGGTACGGGTCCGTCGTAAGGTCGCTGGTCCAGACCATGATCTTCTTGTTGGCCTTCTCGATAAGAGCACCAGCCTTAGTCTGGAAGGTGCCCCAGAGGTCAAAGAATGGGGCGTTCGAGGTCGTGTTCTTGAGGTGGTCCGTGATCACCTTGGACGAGTTCCAGCACGGGACAGACACCTCGTCACCGCCCATGTGGAAAACGTTGCTGTCGAACAGGCCGTGCATCTCCTCAAAAACCCTACACCCACAAGCATGTAACCGTCGGTCCATATCACTTTTGCCACGTACGTCTTGAGAATATCGTACACGTGATCGTTAAGCGGGTTGAGCTGGCCGCATGGCGGCTCGAGGCAGTAGTCCATCCACGGGTCCGAGCCGTAGCAGAGCGTGAGCTCACCGTACCCAGCCTTGGGGCCCCACTGCCAGCCAGCACCGGCGTGCGAAGGCGCGTCAAGCTCGGGAATGATTCGTACACCGCGGGCCTTGGCGAACTGGACAAAGTCGCGGATCTGGTCCTGGGTGTACACTTGGTCCTTGCTGTAGGCGCCGTAGGACGTGAGACGCGGCTCGCTCTTGATCTCGAAGGGGAAGCTCGACGAGTCCGAGAAGTGCCAGTGGAAGGTGTTGAGCTTGTTAGCACCCATCGTATCCACGAGACGCTTGAGCGAGTCGATCGAGTAGTAGTTGCGCGCCGTGTCGAGGACAATGCCGCGGTGCGAATATGCGGGCTTGTCAGCGATCTTGGCCTTGGCAATCATCTTGACCGAGTTGGAGATTTCGTCGTAGTCGATGAGCTGGTTGAGCGTCGTGAGGGCGTGGCGGTAGCCATACACCGTCGCAGCGTTGATCGAGACCTTGGGTCCATCGATCGAGAGCTCATAAGACTCATCCGTGTCGACTGTCAACGCCTACCATATACACATGAGCACCTGCAAGACCCAGCGCTAAAGACGCATACCTCGCTCTTCGACTTGACCGTGGCCGAGATGCTAATGCCACTGCCCTGGCTCAAGCTCTCAGGAGTGGCACCGAAGCTGCGGCCCTTGGTGGCGAGCGAGTCCGTGAATGCTTTGCCAATCGACGACGCGAGCACGGAGCCCGATTCAGCTCCGTTGATCGAAACGGACACGCTCTTCACGTTGACCGTCGATGCGGTGGAGCCAAGGGTCACGGAAGCCGGGTACGGCCAGAGGCTGCCAGCACCACACGTCATCTCGCACATGCGAAGGCTGAGTGGCGAGATTGCGGCGCCCTTGCGGGGGGCCTCTTGCTGGACGCACACGCCGTTGGTGCACTTATACGAGTGGAAAGGAACATCAAAAGCGCCCACGACCGAAGCGGCCATCAGGAGAGCAGGGATCTTCATCGTGTTGGCAGGGTGGAGGAAAAATGAATTGTGAGCGTTGCTTTGGCCTCTGAGCGCAAGAGTGGATTGTTTCCCACAACTAGGCTCATTGAAGCGGTGCGAGCAATGCGCACATCAACGAAATACTAAGAAGGATGTCTTCGCTGGAAAACCAGCTGACGTTGAAGTTGTGTATGCATCCGTCCGAAGACGTCCCACTGTACTAGTCGGGAGACCAAGTGCGCTTTTAACAGCTCTTTCCAAGGGTGTGCGTAAGGATTGTGTAGCGGGAGAAGTAGACGACGGTCCTGCTTGGATGGGCATGACCAAACATCGCGGACACTGAACAAGCGATTGGACCTTTTTCTATTAACACTCGAGGACGGCTGGAGTGCCAAGGTGTGTTATCGCGGCCAATCGATGGTCGCCAGCGTCTGAGTCGGCAACATCAACGTCCGACTGTATTTGATCGGCGTGTGGCCAGGCTTGCTGTGCATGGAACATGTGGATAAAAGAGTTGATCTTTGACGCAGGGGTGTCGCTGAAACCAATGCAAGAGCCACACTTTGGCGCCTGAGAATCAGCCAGCCGAGTTCCATGAACCTAAGTGGATGGGTGATCATCCGATTCGACCTGCGTCCTAGTGCGAACCGATGGTGCAAACTGACGGGACCAACCCGGTTAGTATAAATGCAGGTCCTTGTCCATTGCTATTCCATGGCCCCAACCCCTCGCAAGCTTCGTTAAGAGTAGAAGCCGCGGGTATGTATCAAAGGCAAGGAGTGCAGGATGCCCACTCAAAGGGTAGTATGTCGACGCCGACTCAAGCATGGGTTCTGAGCAATCCGCCAACGCAGGACGCTTCAAAAGCTACTACTTTCTCAGAGATCCCATGGCTCAGCCTTCTACTATCAGGGCGCCGGTCATCACGCATCTCTCGCCATCTAATCCTGGTCCAAAAGCTCCACAGTTTTCGTGACTTGTGTTCAAATCCTGCTCGTCAGGACTGGTCTACCCCGCTGCGAGAAGCTAGCGATTGGGCAATTGCAGTGCGCTCGGTTTGGCCTTGAAAATGATCTTGTTGATGGCACTACAAGCTTTTGAAGTATTGTCTCCAGGCGACTAAGGATCCGTGTGATTATACAGGCGGTGAAGTTGGGTATTGAAGATGTTAGGGCTCGAAAGAAATGTTTCTTAAACAACCCTCAAGGCCAACAGCTTTAGAGCAGCGTGCACTCGCCAGCGTTCTGGCGGCACCACAACGGCTGCAGTGCGTCAGCTTGGAGCCCTATGTCCACGAGCCGATCTCGCTGGATGCGCATGCGGTCGATCGCGTCCTTCCAAGTGCCGTTGACGGGGTTGGACCACCAGCGCTCGGCTGCCGCTGCAGCCCGTGGCCAAATCTTGGCGTCCATCGTGGCTTCGTCAACTTCTTCGGACCAAAGCGCGACTAAAGAGGACAGTCTCGTACTTGTCAATGTCGCTGCACCTACCCTCGCCACCCAGAACAAGGTTGCGTTGGGCAGCTGGGACGTTGTGGAGCACGTCCAAGTCGTACAAGACGCTCCAGTGGTGGTACGGCGTGCACCAGTCAGCCCCCTTGAGCAACCAGTTGCCAAAGCCGCAGTCGAGGTAGTAGGCATCGTAGTACGAGGCAATCACGGGGTACCTAGCGCGTTGGTGAGATAGATGTTGTTGTGATTGTAAACACACCCTTGGGCAGTAAAGCGGGCGGCGTCGGATCCCGTTGACAATGTCCACATCTGAATGATCGTCGAGGCCGGGTCAAAGTACTTTCGAAGGTACGGCGCATTCGTGAGGTCGCTCGTCCAGACAGCGATCTTCTTCTCGCCGACAAGCTGCCGCGCTTGCATTTGAAACCGGCCCCAGACGCGGTAAAAGGCGTCTGGAGACCGGTCGGTCATGTGCGCCGTAACAGCGGCCGACATGTTCCAGCAGCCCAGGTGCACTTCGTCGCCGCCCATGTGAAAAACATCAGAGTCGAAAATCTCGTTGAGCTCCTCGTAGACCCTACCCCGCGCCATGACACGACTGTTTCAAAGCGCTCCCGCCCGTACGTTTCGAGGACGTCGTAGACGTGCGGGTTAAACGGGTTGAGCTGGCCGCACGGCGGCTCCACGCAGGCCTCAGTCCAGGGGTTGTGACCGAAGCAGACGGCAAGCTCGCCGAGGCCTGCGTCTTTTCCCCATTGCCACCCAGCACCAACATGAGATGGTGCGTCCACCTCGGGGATCACACGCACGCCACGAGCACGCGCTATTGGAGTTGTGACTCGTTGCATTCTACCAAACAGCACGCACCGTAGGCTACGATGTCACGCATGGCTTGCTGTGTATAAACGGATCGGGGGTGGTAGGCGCCGAAAGCAGTCAAACGGGGTTCGCCTGGACAATTAAGAAGAGCAAAACAGAGAGCTGGGGTACCTTTGATTTCGATGGGGAAGCTCGCTGTATCGGTGAAGTGCCAATGAAACGAGTTGAGCTTTGTCGCACCCATGCCATCCAGAAGCCGCTTGATAGCTGGAACCGAGTAGTATTGCCGGCTAGTATCGAGAACGATGCCGCGGTGGGCGAAGTGCGGAGCGTCGGTAATCGTCACCGCAGAGATGATGTGCATGTCGTGCGACAGTTCGTCGTACTCAATCAATTGCGAAAGCGTTGTGAGCGCATGACGATAGCCGTACACCGTTGCTGCATGAATCGTGGCAGCTCCATCCACAATGGTCAGTGTGTAGGACTCGTCCGTCTCAAGCTCAAGCTCCTGCACCATTGTGTTGTCATCAGCGGCCATCGTAAAAGTACGAAAATAGTCCCGTACCTCATTTCCTGACTCGATGCTAGCTGTGACCGCCAGCTCTGCGCCCCCGACCGACGCGAGCGCGCACTCCGTGGCCTTGAGGGCTAGTGTGTTGTCGAAGATTCGCTGTATGGCACCGACAAGCGGCGAAATAGGCACCGAGTTGTCCAAAAAGGTTACCGTGTGCGAAACATAGTCGACGCTCACCACTCGTGTCGTTGTTCCCAGCGACACGGACGTTGGAAGCGGCCAAAGGTTTCCGGCGCCACAGGTCATCTCACAGAGGCGCAGACTCGAGGCCGAGTCTGGCGGCGAGAAGGAGCGAGGACGGGGTTCACAGCGGCCGCGCACGCATTCGTAGGTTGTGAACGGGACTTGCAGCGCAGCCGCAACCCCGATGAGCGCAGCCAGCCTCGCCAGCATCCTTCCCCAGCAACGAAGTGTTGAGATCTTGATGCAGTGGTCAAAATACAAACATTTTGGCCAATGGCATCGCTCCAACGGTCGGGTGTCATCGTCCAACTCTCGGGGGCCTACCATTGACGCGTGCTTCCTGCCAGCCAGAGGCTGTCTCGTCAAAGCCGCAGCGCTTGTCCTGGCGGGACCGATGAGCGCGGCGGATCGCGGCCACCTTCACACCAAAGCATATGGTTGCAATTGCGACCAGATTCGCCATGATGAAAATGGGCAATGAACCGGTTGGATGCACCGAAGCGTATCCGGATACCTAGGCTACGTTGTTCGAACTGAACGGTCCAGCCATTAACAGGTTGGCTCAGCATTGGACTGGTACATATGAGCAACAAACTGACCTAATACAACAAACGATGGACCGAAAGGGAGTCGTGAAAGGTTAAATAAGGAGCTGTCGTCTGTCTATAGAAGCACGAGGACGACCGTCATGTTGTCGAACGCCCGCTTGAGGCGGCAGATTCCAAGCAGTTCGCGGCAGATGCGATCGGGCGACCATAGCAGCTCGACGAGGCCTCGGAGCACATAGCGGCCGATGTCTGCGTCGGAAAGCACGTCAGTGACGCCGTCACTCACAAGCACAACGAAGGCCGGGGTTTCCGAGGCCTCCGAAGGCCGGGCCACGCACTTCAGGTGCGGTGTGGGGATGATAAGGTCCTTCTCATTGTTCTGGCCAAAGGCCCGCGTCACACGGCTCACGCCGCTTACGCGATGGTTGAGGATGATGCCCTGGTTGTCCTTGATGCGGTTGATCTCGGCGTCGTTGCGCACGTGGTGGTCCGCACTGAGTCGCTGCAATCGCGACCCGTTGAAGAGGAGGCAATGGGAGTCGCCAATATTGGCGACAAAGATCTCGGTCGGCAGCACGACGCACACGACGGCCGTGGAGCCACAGGCGTCCGCCTCTTCCATCTCTTCGAGGCCCATGTCGATGGACGCAAAAGCATCACCCAGGGCAGTGGCCACAGGCATCCCGTCGTCGACGCGCTTCTGCACCGCGACATGTAGAGTCGTCGCGAGATACTTCGAGACAAAACCACCGCCGTGGCCGTCATATACGCCAAAGAAGGCTCCGGGCTCGCCATGCGGGCCGCGCAGCGACGGCACAAGCACGCATTCGTCCTCCATGCTCGCCTTGATCTGCTTGTTCTGAAAGGCGGCGGCGCCACATCCGCGCACGACAGGAGACTGCGTCATCACTGAGGACCGGGTCGGAATCATCTCTTCGTGTGCAAGGTACACAATCTCCCGGCCGTCCGGGTCCGTTGGCGAGAGCAGGCTCTGCTCCACCGGCTCGGCCGGCTCGCGCCTCCAAGCCGTCGACATAGCGCCAACGGACTCACGCACCGTCCGGCAGGCCGACGAGGCGCCGCCGACAGATTCATGGCTAGGTGTCTTGGACACCCTCCTAGAGTTCTGGTGCTTCGACTCGGACAAGCACGCGCCCATGATGAATTGGTGACCGCCACGGCCATGACCCAACTTGATTCTTTTTCTGACTCGTTCCAGCTGGCGAGTTGAGGCGGCACATGCCGAAACTATCACTCGATGACAATGGCCGCGTCAGTGGCCACGCCAAGGCGGGACTTTGAGCCAGCAAGCCACCAACAAAGCAAATGGATTCCTGCCTGTTGCCGTCACCCCCAATCTCCGCCGTCCAGTGCCCTCCACCGGTGACTGCTTGTTGCATCGGATGAGAATTCGATGGACGCCGATGGTTTTCGTCTGTTGACGAAAAGACCAAATATGCCGAAATTAACAATTTTTGAATCGGCATCCGTCCTTCGCAAAGGAAAATCCAGTGAACAAACCCGTCGCTGAAATGATGCGCCGTCGTCACGCTTCTCTTGGTCGCGCACAGCGATCGCAATCTGCTCGTGAGGCCTGACGCCCCCGCTTCGACCAGCTCCGAGAGTAAGAACACATTGCGCGTGGAGAGGGCGCACATGAAGTACTACTGACGGTCGCGAGGTACGACAGTTGGGTCTGCGTTGCCGCAGGTCGAGATTTCAACGCCGGACCATGTGCACCATACTCGCCCCCGGCTTTCAATGAGAGCGCCGGATACAGTAGGCATCATCCGGACTTTGAAATGCGAATAAAAAATCTCGGCAACAGCACAGGCAGGCGCGACAGTGCTGCTCGGATGCCCGCTGCTAGCATGCAAGCGCAGGAGTAGCCGCGCCGATCGCCTGGGTGGGCGAGTTCGAAACTCTCATTCTTGCCTGCCGCCGTTGGTCGAGCTCAAAATTTGGGAGTGCAGCCATCAGCCAGAAAGTAAGACGAGAAGACTTGTTGAGCTTGAAAACGATTCACACTACCGCGCATAGCCGTGGCATGAGGGCAAAAGCTCGGCAGTCTACAGTCGCATGTTCGCCCAGCACCACCCTGAAGGCGTTGGTGCTGGGACATCAACCGTCGTTTCGACAGCCACACACGCACCTCTCTTACTTGCTACTAACTATTTTACTTGGCGTAGAAAACTCCACTGTTCTGTTCGATTTGGTTGGGCTCAAGCGGGGCTCGCGATTTCGAGCTTAAGCTGTTCACTGTTGAAGCCGGCTCGAGTTGGTGAGCCAGCTCCAGCCAATAAGCTCTGATCGGCTTTGAAGTTACCAATAGTAAATGCATTGCATACTTTGTGTATTTATCGTAGATCAACTGAGAATCAAGTTACGAAGTAGTTAATGACGACATTGTCTTTCTCCACCGCGTTGGACGTTGCCACTTAAGGTCAATGCCACGAGGCAGTCGGGCATGGAGGCTGCGGCACCGCAGCTGTGCACTCAGCCAGGGTCCTCCGTTGCCCGACGCCACACGAGAAGTCAAATCGTCGTGCAGCTCTATACTGGCGGCCCACTCTCTTCGTGAATGTCGAGCGTTTTCGTGCGCGCCTGACTTTTGTTCCTGACATCGTCGCTCGCTACTGCGAAGTAGTGCGAAATGGCCGAGGGCAGTGTGCGTGCCGAGTGGCAAGCGCTCCCTTTCGTTTCGCTTCCGCTTCCAAACAATCATGTTCATGCCCACCTACGTGCGCGGTACCGCCTCCTCCTAGGCACGTCACTCCGTGCGCCAGTCTGCCGCCCCGGTGCCACTCTCTGCACTCCGCAATACTGCCGCTGCAGTGGCCACGGTGCTACCCTCGGCTGGTCGCAAGGAGACCCCTGCCGCAACAACACGCTCCGTGGTACGCAAGTCTACCGCCCCGGCTGCCGCGGTGCAACGAACTGTGGTCCGCAAACCTCCCACCGTAGTGAGGACGACACCACCCCCGCGGTCCGCAAACCAACCGCTTCTACGGCCTCTTCTGCGGCGGCTCTTTTATCACTGTCTTGAGCCGATGGCAATTCAAAACAACATCGACGTCGGTGGTTTGGGTGCCAACGCCGCCACTGCTGCTGTCCAACGAAGCAGCCACCGTTGGGACCACCGTTTGCTCACATTTGTAGCTACCCCTTGACGTACTCGATTACGTGTAGCACGTATACCGTTGGGCTCGGGAACTGCACGAGACGTGTCAGACATCTTCCTAGAACGGGCAACCAAGCAAAAAGTGATCTTTCGTTTCGTCTGTCACCACGGCACAAGAAGTGCTCGATTGTGACTGGAAATCGACGCTTAGCTTAGACTGACAATGTGCTCAACTAAAGTTGTGCCATATACACGTGGCTCAGCAATGGCAACATTGGTGCTGTTAAGGAAGCGGTTCCGTGGCGTTGCTTCTGCGCAGCTACGCTTAAATTCGGTGATGATCTCGTAGCGTCTCTTCGACGACGCGGCGATAATCATGTGCCGGGCGCTGTTGTCGTGCTTACCGAGAAACCTCAAAGACTATCGCTCGATCGAAACGCTGCTGCGTGGCCCTCCTCACGGTGTACAGCCTGTAAAAGTTGGATGTCTCCAATCGCGTCGATTGCGTCAAGTTTTGGAAATGTACCCAGGTCACGAACGGAAGCTCGATGAGCGACGGACTGGAGAACGACACACACTGTGATTTGGGGCCTAAGTCGAGCAGGGCGTTGGTTGTCAGTTCGTTACCGTTAATTACTTTCATGCAAGTAGTCGTAAATGTCGTGACGACAACCAGATGATGTACAGCACGCGTGTTGTCATGTCGTTAACTTCAAATACCGTAAATCTTCCCGTAATGTACGCTCTCGCATCGAACTCTTTTTTGTTGATAGTCGCTCGAATGATGCTTTTAAAATACTACTACGTAGTACGTAGTAATAGCCAGAAAAGTAAGAAATATACGAAGGCAATGCTGGTGCAAGTCATCGACCATAATGACACTGTCTAGAGAGAAACAATTGTCTTCCTCATTATGTGGCCTTCGAAATCGAGATGTGCCTCACCGGCGCACCCATAAATAAACCTCATATCTTCACCACAACGTGTGTTTTAATGTATATTTTGTTGCGGTGAGCGTCGACAAACTAGCAGGAGGGCTGGGCAAGTCAATTCAATATACGTGCAACGCGAAATAATACCGACCTCACGAAGCCCTTGAATCTCGTGTACCAAAATAGGACCTTCCATTTTACTACTAGTACCTGCTTTAACATTATTTTACCAGCTTGATGCTGATTTCACCCCGAACATATGTGCGTAAGCGGGAGGTGCTGTAATTGTAATACTACTATATTGTAGTAGCCATTTGAGGCGACGTCGGCACGGCGGCTCAGCCCAAAGAGCACACAATTCAATTCGCCTCCCATGGTCCGCGTACTTGTCCTCCTCACAGCCTCGGCCATCGCCGCACCGGCGGCCAAGCCCGTCAGCAACCTCGCGGAGCGCTTCGGCTTCAACGCCACCGTCGAGAACGCCGACAACTGCCGCGAATACTACGCCGACTTTACTAACTACGCATTGCACCCTGGCTGGGGCCAATTGCAGGGCCGCACTGAGGCTAGCGCAGATGGGTACCGCCTCATCAATGACGACAAGGGCGGGTCGCGTATGCGCTTCGACTGGGACTTCGCGGCTGGCGAGGCAGTCTCGTACGTCGCGGTCACCATGCGGGGTGCCCCTGACACTGGCAAGAATTCGTACGCGATCTTGCGCGAGCCCAAGTGCCAAGACGATTTTAACAAGCACAACTGCGATGAGATCGACATGGCCGAGCTCTGGGGCTGGCGCCAAAACGTAGAGGCGCACAGTTTCTCGTACAACCCCGCGGTTAGCGACTATGGTTACGCGACGCCGACACCAGTATTCCAAGTGACAGCGAACGCCAACAGCCAGCATCATACGTACGGGCTTGAGCTTCGCCGCGGTGGAAAATACTGGATGCGCTTCAACAACCAGGATGTGGGTGGTGGCTGGACGCAAGGCCCGTCGGCGCATGCCATGAAGCTCTACTTGGGCATTTGGGATTGCTCCACTGATTTTGGGAGCGTTTGCGGCCCCTACTTTGGCCGGCATTCGTTCATGGATGTCAAGTCGGTGTGGGTCAAGCAGTGCTGGTAGATACAACGCCAACTTGCTGCTGCTACTGCTCCCTGGTGCACGCAAACTTTCCGAGCATTTGAGTAAAATACTTGTTTAATGTTCATTCTTTTGAGTTCACTGCTAGTAAGAATTGAAAGGCATCGTAGACGCACTCTAATCGATTGTAATAGTACATTCGGTAGCTTAGGGAATCACCTAAAACCAATCACTGGGTCAGCCAGATAATCCGCCCCCCCATTGGTAGAGAGAATCTGCGAGTCTACATCCCGGCGGCTTTCCCCTCGATATATATCTGTTTCAAAATGCACCAGGTATTGTTTCAACTTGTAATGATGCCCATGGTACTTGTGCACGTAGTTTTAGCTTGGCTCCACAAGATAAACAACAGCGTACCGATTCCAACCGTTCAAGGTAAAATTGTGTTGTCCTAAGGTGTAAAAAACGTAAAAAGCTGTAAAAAGTAGTAAGGCATTGACCATATTTCTATCGTTTACGCGGACCTGGACAATTCGAAGTGAAGCGAAATATCTCACAAGCAAATATCGATGATTCACAGAATGCTGCTCTGAACACGACGGTGTTCCGTACACGAATTGTTGCTTCACGAACGATAATGAATGCGCTCAATAGAAGTGTTCGTCTATCGCAGTTGGACAGCCGTAAAATTCAAACATTACATGAGGCTACAGCTGTAGTCAAGTTAGCCGCTAACGAGGTTGACAAATGCACAGAATGTACTTGCTCGGTTATAGCGTCCTATCAACAGGAGCCTTACACATATCCTGCGATCTTTAGCACGACAATAAGGTGGAGGCCTTCGAGTGCGTTTGCCGCAAGGGTTGCAATGTAAAAGCCGACGGCGTGGCCACCAAAGCCCCACGTATAGCCCACTTGGTGGAGAACGCGGCCGACGCCGAAGGCTGCCGTGATCACAAAGATGTCATAAGGGAAAACCTTGGCACCGAGGACGAGACCTGCGAGCACAGCGCCGTAGTTCTCGATCATGTGGTGCAACGAACGGTTGGCGCGGTTGTACTGCCCAATGACCCCGTCTTCGACCAGCGCAACGAGGTTTTCCGTGGCACCGACGCCAATCGTCTTGTAGAAGTATGGGTTCACGCGCAGATTGCCCGAGCGAGGAAGGACAATACGTCCCTTATGCGCCATTGGATACCCGTTTACGAAGGCCACGAGGCGACCCAAGACGACGACGGCTGCGCACGCCCAATGCAAGTCGGCGCGTTCGAGTGCGGCGATGCGAGCGTCGTACGTGGCGACGGGGCCGCGCAGGTAGATGCCATAGTACGCAATAGCATACCCCATCAGCGCCGGAACGGTGACGAGGATGGCCGTGACGAAGAGCTGCGGCTTGGTGCTCCTTATGCGCGGAAGGCCATTTTCGCCGAGGGGCTTGGCAGTGCTCATCGGCCGACGGAGTGTGAAGTGAGCATTCCACACTGTTGTTGCTCCAACCGTGCCCCGGAGTACGAGGAAGTGAGGTACGTGGCTCCAACGCTGTCATCACTCCAAGTTTCACATCCGACGACGACGACCCCAGGAGAACTTCAACGTACGCTCCGAACAAAGCTGCGACGGCGCGCTTCGTCGCGAAGGGCGTGTTGGCTAATCATTTAACCCAAGTTTGGTCTGGGTAAGACGTACCACCTGGTTCGACATCAACGGATTCACGTGTGCACCGGGGCATGGGTGCTAACAGCAAATGAGTTGGAGGACGGCCTCCCCACGGCGGATCGCTCTCACCACGAGCGCTGAGGTAACTAGTTAGCCCATGTCAATGGGCTTAGCTCGGATTACAAGACCAAATGCAAGCTCGAACCGAGCTCCCTGGACTTGGATCTCTGAATTGACGCCATTCGCACGACAGGCTCCTTGGGTGTTTGTGACCCCAGGAGCAACGCACTTGGCCAAAGAGGCAAAGCAGGCGCCGATTTGAAGAAGCCATTCGTGTTGCTTTTGTTACAAGTTAGTTGGAACAAGCACTACAGAGAGGTCGCCTTACAGCAGCTTCTCACCCTTCAAAAACACAAGAGCAAGCAGGCCCTCGAGGGTCACTTGCGCGAAGAGGCTGAGGCCAAAGCCCGCACCATGGCCGCCATAGCCCGTGGTGTACCCAATTTGATGCATGACGCGGCCAACTCCAAAAACGCACACGCAAACGAAGACGGGGAAGGGAAACACGTGCGAGGCGAGAAAGAGACCCGCGACCAAGGACGCGTAGTTCTCAATCATGTGGTGCAGGGAGCGGTTTGCACGGTTGTAAGCCCCCACAGCACCTGCATCGTCCAGCACAACGGCGTTCGGTGCCGCGTCTTTGCCGATCGCCTTGTAGATAAACATGTTAGCACGCAAGTTGCCGGAATCGCGCTTCATGATCTGGCTCTTGTGCACTGTAGGGTAGAGATTCACAAAGGAGACGACGCGGCCAAGTACAACGACTGCAGCGCAGGCCCAGTGCAGATCGTCGCCGACAACGGCTACGATGCGCTTGTTGTACGTCGCCGTGGCGCCGAAGGAATAGATGAGGAAGGCGACGACAAGGCCAATGGCCAACGGCACAAACGTAAAGAGTAGAACGCCACCGAACTTGGGCACTTTCTCGGCATCGCTCATGACCGGGAGCCCGTTGTCGTCAAACTTCTTGCCTTGGTCGGACCCCATTGTGCTGCCACTTCTGCAGGAAAAACTCAACTGACCATCGACCGCAAAGATACCATCCTGCGTCTGATTGGTCAAAATCCGTTCATTTTTTGGATCTTCAATAGGCAGCTTCCAGAAGCCACACGGGAATCCACCGATTTCGACGAGGCTCAAGTTAGCAACGACCATTTGCAGTTTATTCGCAACAATTGTGCACGCCAACTCCATTACGTTGCTAAGTCATTTGCATACCGAAATGCACGTACCTTGCTTGTGCAACGACATTGAGGACTTTTTAAATCATCGCGCCGTTCACAGGTGCAACTTCTTCCAGCTAGCAAGGAGCTGGAACAAATGGTCTGGGCTTGACAATGCCGGCTGTGACTGCACTCCACGGAACACGATTGAGGGACAAAAGATGGAGAGCACTGCGCAGAGGGGCGTGGTTTGCTTGTGGTCTGCGACGGTCGAAGAAAAAAGGTGGACTCGAGAGAAAGTGCAGACGTATGAAAGGACCGTTAGAGGAGGTAGCGCTTGTCGCTTTCGTAGTCATTGACTAACTGGCGAAAGAAAACGTGATCTACAATGAGGGAATCTAGCTTGGGTTGGCTGGCTCTCAACGGATATTTCCTCTCGTCTTGCCACGTCATATAAAACGAACCAATTGTATCGCCGAACCTGTAGAGCTGCATCGGGTGTCAATTCGCATCAAATTGACGTGGATTGAGACGTCGGCTCACTACTTTTTGCTTCCGATGGCTACCACCAAGCCTTCTCTTCTGTGGCTGCAGCCCCCTGTCGTGGAAGCCATTGCGCAGGCTTCGATGAGTGACACCGACTTTTGCAGCTTCGTCGGTGCCCTTCCCAAGAGCATATGGACATCCGCCATCGGTGCTGTCCAAGCACTTCGCGATACCATTGGCATTCGTGTCGTCTGGCCGACGATCCATGTTTCGACCAAGCCGTCTGACGCTACGGTGCAAAATATCTACCTAACGTCACGTCTTCGGACGGAAGTGCATGTGCAAACTGCATTCGGCGAGGCCTTGGAATTGATCAAACTCGTGGGGCCAGAGATGATCAAGTCGCTGACGATTGAGGTCCGTGACGAACACTGGGACCACCCCTGGGCAGTCGGTAGAGGTCAGAAGACATGCGCCGCGATCTTGGCGTGTCCTCAACTTCGTCGTCTCTCGATTCGTTTAGAGCAAGTGGATTCGACCGAGATGGATGACCTACTTTGCGCAGTGAGCCACCCCAACGTACGCTCCCTACACCTTATGCTCGAATGTGCCGAGGAGTTTCCTAAGTTCGGGCAACACCTGGAGCAATGGCTTCGCTCGGCGCCGGGCGAGACACTTGAACTATTTTGTGTAATGCCGTTTGTTGACGGGGCAGTACCAAGAATTTGCGACGCTCTTGAAGCGAACTCGACGCTCCGGCACCTCTCGATCGAGGCGGAGGATCTCGATACCGCTGGAATGTTTCACGGTCAAATCCTCCCGCGAAGCCTTGAGTCGTTCAACTGGCAACTCATCGTAGGCATCGACATCGACCCACCGAAGCCCACCGCGGCGGCAATCGATCGCCTTGCGGGAGCGCTTGAACACTGCCGATTGCATCACTTGGGTGTCGACTGCATTGGTACACTTGCGTCCAAAGTTTCGTTGCAGCCCATGCTGAATGGTGTTCGGTCACTCACCACACCAATCTTCTTCGCCGACGATGTTCGACTTTGCGCGGTCGCTTTGCAGTGCATGCCGGCACTTGAAAGAGTCGCACTAATGGGCATGCACTACGAAAATGACTCCACGACTGGGGAACCTCTATATGATGCTTTGGCCATGCTCCCTCGCTTATCGGTATTGTCGCTGACAGACCTTCAAGGACGTACACCCACGTACCAGGTCATCTTTGAAGCCGTGTCAAAGCTGCGGCAGCTGCGCCATTTCGCAATTCGGGGGTACGGTCTGTCGTACACTAAGCTACTGCAGCTCTTGCCGCTACTCGTGATATGTGGTCAACACCTGGAGACCTTGACCATTGTGGACGACTTCGATCGGAAGGAATGCCTATCTCGACGACAGCCGGCAATGGAAGCTTTTTTTACCGCGCTTGCGAAGCGAGCGGAGCAACAATTTGTCGTGAAGGACCTGGAACCTTGTGGTGACGAACAAACCATTGCTGCTCTTGGTCTCGATCGACATCGCAGTAGCAATCAATGCATTCTCCTGCTTAAAGTTTAGATACTAAAGTTACGAATGGAAACGGGTGCACAGCCAGCCAGAGACGGTGAAATCTATTTACACATGTTAAAAGCTGCGGTTTGCACAGTAATCGTCCTTCGCTTAGAATTATGAGCCCAATCGATGCCAAGTCCGCCTCTGGAAACGTCCTCTTCCAAACCCAGTTCGCCCCAACTTCATATTGCACACTTTCCTTCATACCTTCACCTGTTTCAGCCGGCCATCGAACAGACCCTCGGGCTCCTCTGCGCAGAGCTCCTTCCATGGGTTCACAACAACGGCTCATTTGCAGTGCTACCTCTATTGCTGGCTGCATCCCTCAAGACAGCTTTTTGCCTTAAGGCAAAAAGCTGCCGACGACGTCGGCAGCACCTGCATGAAGCCAGGTTCAGTTTGACGTTTGGCGATTGGCTTGTTGTCGGTGTCAGTGATCTGAGTGGTGCACGAAGCGTGGGACAGCCCGATTGGCTCCACGTGGCAGGCTGAGTGTGGATCTACGAAGTCGGAGCCATTCGAGCAGCACCGCCGTAGATTTGGATGGCACCGCAGCCTATTCAGACACCGCTTCCACAAGACACCATGAAGGACGTCGTGCCTCGCTTGAGGTTCATGGCACATTTGCGAGGTTTTTGAATTTGATGCGGCGACATTGCCGATCGGCTTAGTGCTACTTTCGACCACTATGAGGTGCCGGCTGAGGCCAAGACTGACGGCGACACCGAGGGACTGAGGTTCTACTCGCAGCCCGCGCCGTGCGCTGTCATCCAAGTCTGTGGCGCTCAGGCTTTGCCAACGCCGTGTGCGCCTTCGTTTGCGATCTTCGCTGGCGTCGAGTCGACTGTTGATTGGTCAAAATGGCGTCGTATTAAAATAAATATCGTCCGCCAGTGGTTGGGAGATTGAAGGTAATTTAATAAAAATCTCGAAAGCCCCAACCTTCGAGCAATTGGTTGGTTCGAAAAATCACAATCGCATCCCGAGATGGAAGACATCGCACGCATCCACCGACGCTTGACCAAGTTCCTCGCCGGCGAAGGCAGTCAGAGCACTGTCGTCGATGCCCTTGGCCACCTTGAGTCGATCCCCATGACCTTGTCCATTCTTAAGGAATCTAAGATCGGCCAGACCGTCGGCAAGCTGCGCAAGCACGAGGACCCCAAGGTGGCGGAGCCTGCCAAGGCCCTCGTAAAAAAGTGGAAGTCGATTGCACTCTCGCCACGCACGTCGGCGTCCGATGTCACGGCAGAGCCGTCCAAGCCTGCCAAGAACCTCGTGGCCGCAGCTGTGCAAAAGATCGAGGCCAAAGTCAAGACCGAGCCCAAGAAGTCAGTGGCTTACACGGGCTCGTCGGAAAAGGTAATGGCTGCGACGTCCTTCATTCCGCCGGGGCTAAGCACTGTACGCGCCACCGTGCGGCGAAAGCTTAAGGAAGTCCTCGAGCTTGCTGACGAGGACCTGCGCTCGGAGGCCGAGTACGTGGCCGTGGCGATCGAGACTTCGATGGCCAAGCTGTACGGTATGGACAAGGGCCTCGAGACCGCGCAGGCCAAAAAGGACTATGGCAGCAAGTACCGTCAGCTCTCGTTTAACCTCAAGAAAAACGAGATCCTCCGCGACGAAGTGCTCACGCAGACCGTCTCGGGTGACGTGCTGGTCAACATGAGCCCCGACGAGCTGGCGACCCAGGAGCGCCGTCTTGAGAAGGACAAGTTCCGCGACGACGCGTTCCAAAGCTCGCGCCTCGACTGGGACGTCGCCAACGCCGATAAGATCAACAAGCAGTGCGGCATCACGGACGCCCGCGGCCTCTTCACTTGCGGCAGATGCAAGTCGACCAACACGAGCAACACGCAGAAGCAAACACGCAGTGCCGATGAACCCATGACAGTTTTCGTGCTCTGTCACGACTGCGGGAAGCGCTGGAAGTGCTAGGCACGACCGCCATATTTAGTCTATGACGACGGTATAAATGTACAAAGCTAACTTCGTCGGATTGGCCTTTTTTCCGTCCAAACTGCGTTGATGACAACTCCAGAAGTGCCACGCGCGCGCCCCATGCACCACCAGCGCTCTGTCGCATTCCTTCCAGATCACAACCCGCTGCCCCGGCAGTCGACTGCACCCACTCCATCCTCGACCCAGAGCGGGTCCGACAGGCCATGCGCAGACTGGCAGACAGTGCAGAGCGTGAATGTACAACCGATTGACGGTGGGGGCGTGCATTAGGGTGGCTCATTTGGGCCACGACGCGCTTAGCTCGAGGCCGAAAAGACGTAAGGCTTGGCGTTGCGGAACGTCGACATGTCGCGGATCGAGTTGGAGTGGAACTTGTACTCGATGAGCGTGTTGGAGTCGAGCATGAGCAGCTCCTTGAGCTTCTCGCTACGCAGATAAGCTTGAGGGTCATCAGCGGTGCCAGGCTGTACCCGATGGCGAACCGAACGCTGTCGTCCGAGTTGTCCGCGTTCCAGACCTACGCCGCGACGGTCAGACCGAGGCTGCCAGCCGCGATCGCACCGAGATCATGTCTTCCTTGGAACGGATGGCCATAGCAATGCCGACGACGTTGAGCGTCTCGAAGGCCTCGCCAATGACGGCGAAGCACAGGTCCTGCCACATCTTGCCGAGCACGTTGGCCTTCTTCTTGATCTTAAGGATCCAGCAACCACCGTTCGGGAACGCCTGCGCGCGGTCGTGAGCCTCCGGTGCGGCGATAGTGCGAACCTCCCACATGGGCGCGCAGTTGGGCGCATCGCGGAACAAGTACAGGTTCGTGTCCTTGTTGAGCTGCGACGGGCGCTTCACGTGAACGTAGTGGCTATGTCGTCGTGAGCCAAGCATGTAGCCAACGGCACATACCGCCAGAAATCCTCGACCGTGCCGAATGCAGCGATCTTCTGCAGGTTCGACTGGTACGTGCTACAAAGCCATGAGCCAGCAGTGACGGCTGCGAGCGTACTCGAGGTCGGTGCGCTTGGGAAGCTTGCGGTCATACCTACAGGCGCTTAGATCGCAGCCACATCGCGGCCGGTGCGTACCACAGGCACCAGCTCGTTTGAAGGCGGTGTTCGTTTTCAGCGGCAGCGTCAGTGCCTACGTTGGCTCGTGAGACGCAGACAGCTACGGCCGGGGAGCACCGGTCGCGACTTGGGTGTCGATGGCGGCCATGCTGCTCGGGTGATGTCTCGACGATTATAAGGTCCCTCCTCCAACCATGCAAAAACCGCCCAATCAAACGGCGTCAACCTTGGCGCGCCAATCACTGGGCGAGATCCTATTGCACCCGGGACCTACTCAAACGCAAACTTGGTATCTTTGGATTTGTATGGTACGATGAGGGGAGGGGGGGGTCTGCGAACGTGGGTCTCGCAGAATGGTGGTCGCCAGCCTGTTGGAAGAGTCTCCTTCGGCTCAGGACATGGTCGCGGCACGAGATGAAGCCACGGGGCTTGACCTCGTTGCTTTATGCCGACAGCGATGCAAACCGACGGCTGGAGTTGCTTCCTTGCTGGTTTTGCAGGCGTTGGCTACGTTGCGACTGTTGCCCCAGTTGCTGGCCATTTGGTCGATTTAGAGTTTGCATGCGCTTGGATGGCCTGGTCCGCGCGACATACCGTCCGAGCACAGCTGGGGCAGATTGGAAGTGCGTACATGCATCGCAGGGCTGCTCCACGTGCTTTCTGTGCCGCCCATCATTGCCTCTCCTGGCCCGTCATTGAGAAAAGAATGAGAAATGGCACTGGCTGGAGAGTTGTCGTGAAGGGCAAATTGGACGTCAACACTTTTACTTTAGCAGGATCCATGGTCGCCGAGGTGCCGCCGCTCGTACCGCAACCCGTGCTCTACGGCAACGCCGAGTTCGCCTCTCCGCTGCTATCACCGGACGGCCGCCAACTCGCGTTCCTGGCACCGGGCAGCAATGGCGTCATGAATGTCTTCGTACGCCCCGTGGAGGCGTCGGACGCGGCGCAACTCACGCACGAAGCCTCGCGACCCGTGCGGTTCTTCCGGTGGGCGACGAACGGCTCGCACCTGCTGTACGTCCAGGACGAGAACGGCAACGAGCGGTTCCACCTCTTTGCCGTGCACGTGGCCACAGGGGCGACAACCAACCTGACGCCGCTTCCCGGCGCCAAGGTGCTCACGATCTTCGCGCTGACGTCGTTTTACAACAAGATCAGCTGCCTTACAAGCCCGCGCGTGCCCGACGCCGTCGTCGTGGGCCTCAACGACCGTGACCCGACGCTCTTCGACGTCTACCGCATCGACGTGATCACGGGGACTCGCACGCTGCTCGCGACTAACCCTGGCGACGCCGAGCACTGGCTCATTGACCGTGACCTGCGCGTACGCGGTGTCGTCACGCCTGCCGATGCGGACGGCGGGAAGCAACTCAGCGTGCGGGATGACGACACGCAGCAGTGGCGCGAGATCGCGCGCTGGGGCCTCGACGAAGACGTAACGCCGCTGCAGCTCAACAGCGACGGCTCGGGCGTGTACGTGCTTACTTCCCTCGGTGCGGGCAACGCTCGGCGCACGCAGCGCCTTGTGCTGCTGTCGACAGCTGACGGCTCGGAGATCGCGTCGCTCGCTCATGACGACCGCGCTGACATTGCGGCCGTCGAGTTCAACACGGCGGGCGAGCCCGACTTTGCAACTGTTGAGTACCTTACACCCGAGAAGATCGTTCTCAACGACGCCATGCGTGTGGACCTCGCGGTGATCAGCACGGCCACGAGTGGTATTGTGACGCTGCTCAGCCGCACGCTGGACGACGCCGCGTGGACGCTAAGTGTGGCGCCCGACACGGGCTCCAAGCGCTACTACGTTTATGTCCGCGCGACGCAGACGTTGACGTTTGTGGGGCTGGAGCAGCCGGCGCTGGAGCACTACACGTTTGCGCCCATGCGCGCCGTGGAAATTCCATGTGCCGACGGCGAGACGCAGGTCGGGTACCTCACGCTGCCCGTGGGCGTCGCGACGACTAACCTTCCGCTGCTGCTTGTCGTGCACGGCGGCCCCTGGGCCCGCGATCACTGGGGCTTCGATCCGCGCCACCAATGGTACAACGCCATGCCGCTGCGAGACTCACGTCCGACGTAGGCTAGCTAACCGTGGGTACGCGGTGCTGTCGGTCAACTACCGCGCGTCTACAGGCTACGGCCTGCGCTGGTTGCATCTGGGCAACCGCCAGTGGGGCCATACCATGCAGCAGGACCTGACGGATGCCGTACACTGGGCCGTGCGCGAGGGCTTCGCGGACCCCGCGCGCATCGGCATCTATGGCGGGAGCTACGGTGGTTATGCAGTGCTGGCCGGGCTCGCGTTTACACCCGAACTTTTTGCGTGCGGCGTGGACATCGTTGGCCCGTCGAACGTCAAAACGCTACTGGCAGCCACACCGCCCGATTGGGCCGTGATGAAGAAGATGTTCGCGCAGCGCATCGGGCTCGTGGAGACGGACGCCGCGTGGAACGAAGCCATCTCGCCGCTCTTCCACGTGCACAAGATGACAAAGCCCGTGCTCATCGGCCAAGGTGCGAACGATCCGCGCGTCGCCAAGGCCGAGTCGGACCAGGTGGCAAAGGCACTGTTCGCCAAGGGCCAGTACGTCGAGTACGTGCTGTACACAGATGAGGGCCACGGCTTTCATCGCCCGCCCAACCGCATCGACTTCAACGAGCGCACGGAAGCGTTCTTGGCCAAGTTTCTTGGTGGCCGCGTGGCACTGCGCGAGGCTGAGGCCACGGTAGGCACCACGGCGGTGGTTGTCGAGTTGGCGTCGTTGTAAGGCAAAAGGACTCTGTCGCAGTTGCGCTATGTCGTTGCGTGCGCTCGGGTGTGCTCTCGGTAGGTGCTGGCACCTGGAACGTCCTTGATGACGTGGCATGTCCTGCGGCCGGCGTCGCCTCCTCCAATCAAATCTCAGGAATGAAATAGGGATTCGCCTAATTAGTACCTGTTCAATTAGGACTCGAGGCGACTGCCCATTTTGCGTTTGTTTTGCGCGGCCATGGGGTTCCGAGATGAGCTGCCACCGGGTTGGAGCGTCATGACGTCACGCTCCAAGGGACTCGACTACTATTTCGATAAAAAGTCGGGCCGCCAGTACTGGGTCGACAAAGAGCTTCCCGTTGGCTGGTCGCATATCGTGGAGCCGGACAGACGCATCGCCTACTTTCACATCACGGATGAGAAGGGAACGAAGACATACACGAAGCCAGCAGCCGCGTCTCCTCCGCGTGAGGTGAGTCCTCCACGCCACGAGCCTCCTCCATCGACGCAGCGCCGAGGGTCGAATTCGGTGCTCGACCTTTTGTCGCCGATGCCGCGGGGCGACGAGAGCACGTCGCCGCCACAGCAGCGCACCGATGATGGACCTTCGTACGGCAGTAGCAGCCATCGCCGCGACGATGAGTGGTCACGCAATGGCCAGACGTCGGCTATCAAGCGCGACCGCAGCGACGATAGCGAGATCAACCCCACCTACAAGCGCGCCCGCAACGACGGCTACGGCGCGCGTGATAGTGGCCCCAAGACCGATCAGCAACAAGCTGCGGAGTTCTACAGCAGCCTTCAGCGCGCGAGCACCGGGGACCGCGCTGACTCGCTGCTGTACCACATGCGGGCCATGAACAACTGGATCAAGTCGGTTCTCATCCGCGAGCACTGCCCCAACAACTGCCGAGTGCTGGACCTGGCCTGTGGCAAGGGCGGCGACATGATGAAGTGGGCCAAGCAGAACGTCACGAGTTACATGGGCGTCGACATCGCTCAGGGCTCCCTCGAAGATGCCGTCGGCCGCGTTCAGAAAAACCGCCAGCTGGCGCAGATGGATATCACCCTCGTGCAAGGCGACCTTGGCAAGGTGTCGCTGCTAGCAGACAGCCTGTACAGCTGGAACGCACGCCAGCAATGGCACATGGCCGTGCCCGTATCGGCGCCGCACGCCTTCGACATGGTGTCTATGCAGTTTGCCTTCCACTACATGTTTTGCGATCGCGACAGCGCTACCAAGTTCTTCACTTCTCTGCGCAACATGCTGCCCGTCGGCGGCACCTTTATCGCGACGACGATCGACCCCGACCGCATGATCCAGAAGCTCCAGGCAAGCGTCGGCGCCGTCGACGAAGACGGTGTTACTCCTGCGCCCATCCGCATCTTTGACGGCAAGCAGCGCGAGATGTGCACGATTCGCATGGACCCGTCAACACGAGCGCGGTTGCTCTACGGTGGGGCGCCATCTGCGGAGCAGGCCCGCGACTACGACGATGACGAGGGGTATGGCCTCCGGTACAAGTTCACGCTGCGCGACGGTGAGGACGAGCAGGCCGTGGACCTCCCCGAGTACCTCATTCCCAACTCGCTGCTGCATCAGCTCATTGCGTCCAACGGCTTCGAGCTCGTGCTGCAGGAAAACTTTCAGTCGTTCGTGACCCTGCACAGCCAGGTGCCGCGCCACAGAGAGCTCCTGAGCAAAATGCACGTGCTCAACTTCAACGGGTCCCTCTCAGCCGCCGAGTGGGACATTGTCAGTCTCTATCAGGTCTTGGCCTTCCGAAAGGTGCATTGAATCCACGCGTATTATGTATTTTCGTTGCACCCTCGGATGCATCGCACGAGAGGACGTCAGATGTCTGGGATGGCCAGCGGCTCCTCCGTTTCCGCCTTGTTCTGCGCGAGTGCAAGCGCATCCTGACTTCCTCGCTAGTGACTACTTTGCCGACAGCGTAAGCCGTGGCGGCAGCGCTCGCGAGTTGTCGGCATGAAGCTTCGGAGTGTCACCAGCACCGTCAACGCATCGGGCGGTCCTGGTCGCACCGCTTCATCGGCCAATGGGATTGCACCCTGCCCGATCTTTCCTGAACCAAAATCAGACTAGTGGACCTTGTTAGAAGCACCCTCGGTAGTGGCACTGCCAGAGCTCCAATAAGACAGCCGCCATGCCGTGTACGATCAAGATCCGGCTCGTGGAAGCGCGAGGGCTGCCTGTGGCCGAGCGCGCGACCAAAGTGGCGGATGCGTACGTGGACATTACGTTTGCGACCTTCGAAGCCCGGTCCTCCGTCTCGCGCAAGTCTCTGACCCCGCGGTGGGATGAAGAGTTCCGCTTCGATGTCGTGGACGATGCCGTACTACAAAGCCAACCGATCATGTTCAAAATCATGGACCATGACGTGTATACGACGGACGCAACGATTGGCGCTGTCTACGTCGATCTGAACTGCATCCTCATGAAGGATGGCTGCAGTGTGCAGGGCTGGTACCCGATTTATGACACCCTCCTGGGCGTGCGTGGGGAACTGAGTCTCGTGATCCGCCTGCACTACTTCGGCGACATCAATCCGTTCCGCGAGTCGAGTGCTGGCGTCCAGTTCTTCTCCCTCTCGACGCTTGACCCCGACATCTTTACCATGCAGCGCACGCTTGGCTTTGTAGAGGAACTGGTTGTCCATGCCGACCCCGAGTACTCGTGGAGCGACAGCTTCCGCACGTCGCGCAAGAGTAACGAGTACCGGCAGATGCTCCTGTACAAGCTCTCGTCCCAAGTATCGACAATGGTACGGCCGAGAATTTCCACCGTCATCCAACGCGGTCGTAGGTCGGCAAGAAGGCCATGGAGCTCGGCGGCAACGCCGTGCTCGGCTACCGCCAATTCTTTGACGTTGAGGGCGACAGCGGCATGGTTGCCCGCGCGTGCGGTACGGCGTGCTTCATCCTGCCGACGGAGAAGGCCGCGACACCGCCGGATTTGCCCCTGGGAGCCTCGTCCCAGTCCAGCCTTGGCCTCGGCACCATCGAGCACGACGTAGACGCGCTACTCTCTGGGCTTTACGGCAAGCGCGCGCTCGACGACTACGGCAGCTTCGACGGCGTAGCAGGGCCCGCTGCATCGCCATCGCTCGAGGCCACGTCTGCCTCGCCGCGCATTCCAGCCCTGAGCCTGCGCAAGGCCTACTGGAAGGCAAAGAAGGATAACTTTGAACTCGGCGCGCACGATGTCATCTGCCGGCTGTCGGCGTGCCTGACGCCC